>JACEFO010001802.1:0-31729 GCA_015342445.1 Digitaria exilis
TGGAATCGTCGTGGCAAAGTGATCAGCAGGAGCTGGCGATCGTCTAGGGTCGGCTCTCGTCGATATATACTCCTCCTTGGCCTCCTTCCTATCGCTTTCTTCTTCCGCGTCGTTCCCGGTCGTTTTTCGGTCGCCGCAAAATCTCACGCGTCGCGCTCTGGTCTAGCCTCCGTCCGATTCCTCCTGCATCTAGCTTCACCTTGACCTTCTCCATCTCCCAAAACCACCTCTTGTTCACCCTCGTCACCTCCAGAGCTGCCGCGCCGTCTTCTTCCTCAGCGGCTTTGTCGAGCTCGTCGGGTAAGCGCCGACCACCGTCGAGAGGGGTCCTGCAGTGGTGTTTGGATGTTTGGAGTAGTACGGTGGAGGTCGAGCGTGGGCTGGGGCTCGTGTAGGTCTTGTTGGGGTTTGTTTGGGGGCTCGGTTCGACGTAGACGCGTCGCCGCCGCCGCGTTCGCCGCCGTGCGCACGTCCGCCATGGCGGGCGCACGTGAGCAGGCCGCTTGGGGTCGTCGCGGTTCGCGGTTGAGGGTGCGTTAGAGTCGCCTTGCCTCGTGGTGCTCGAGGACCTGTTCTTCGGGGCCTGTGTCGCACCCGTTTGGCCCGGCCGACGTGCGCCACCGCATCGCCGCCGCCCGCTCCGTCGGGGGCTTTGTCGGGGTAGTAATCGAGGGGGCAAAGGAGGGGGAATAGGTGCTTAGGGTCAAGGGGGTCCTATGGAGCGGGTTCCGAGGCAGGGGAGCCTCGCCGGCGGCGAGCAGCCGCGGTCAAGGCGGCGAGCGCGCGCGGCCGCGCTCCTCTGTTTGAAAAGGGGGAAAGGACCGCGGTTTAGAAGGAGGAGAAGTTCGGGGGGTTTCTGCAAAACTGCCTTTTAGGTTTTCTAAAATAGATTTAAATTTTGTGTTTTTCACCTTTTAATGCATAGAAAATCATAGGAAAGTCCAAAATGATGAAATAAATTTTGTTAAACTTGTTTTAAATTTGCCCATCCATTAAAAATGCTAAGTCATTAAGTGTAGATAATTAATTTAATTCATTTGTTTAGATTAATTATATAATTGTTTAATAATTGGTAAAAATGTTAAAATTCTGAATAATTCTTTTATAATTAGAAATAATTTCTAATTGTTTATGAATTTATTTAATGTTTTATCCATTTAGAAAATGATTTTTAATCATTAAAATAAACTAAAAATGATTTAGGGCAAGTTTATTAAAGGAAAAATATAGGTTTATCTTTTAAAAATCTTGGGTAGTTTGTGTTGGCTGCAACTTTATCGAGAAGGGAAAGTTGCTTAGCTTTTTCATAAAGTGTTGCATCGCATATCGCTAACTTGCATTACGTTTTAGTCTCTCAAGCTTCGGAGTACGATCTCGTGGAATTCGCGGAGGAGCAGCGACAAGTCAAGGAAGTGATCGTCGTCACTCCGGAATCTCGTTTTTCGGAAGCATCTAGACTTGTTCGTGATTCCAGGCAAGCCCCGGTCATCTTTAAAATCACCCATTATTCAATAACTATTGCATGAGTCCAATTCATTATGATTTTAATGTGCATGTAGGTTAGGAATTGGTTGAGAAACTCTTTGATGCATGAGATAGTCCTTGATAGAACTAATCCCTGTTAAGTAAAGAAATTTGATTAGCATTGATATCAATTTACCTTCGGCTATGCTTAGAAATGGTTAAGGCAAAGAAGATGATGAACTAGGCCATCCACCCAATGCTTAATGAATCATGAAGATGCTATCATGAAAGATTCGAATGAAGTTTGGTAGTGAGGACAGAAGTTGGTAGGAGGGATCGAGGTAAGCTCGGTCCATAGTTCTGCCTACCTGCTTAATTGAGTTATACGGACGCGATCCGTTGTTTAAGCAATTGATCGAGTGATTCTACCTGGTTTCTTACTGGGTTATAGGGACCCGAGTTAGCCATTTAGATTAGCTGGCTCGTTGATTGGATAATATCGGCTTACCTCGTGCTTGCTGGGTCGGAAAAGGCGGGAGTCGTCATCTGGAACTCAACGGAGTGGTCGCCAGACGTGGGGCCCACGTGGGGTGCTTTCCCGGGTTCGGGTAAAGGATATTTCCGGTCTTGGTCCAACTGATTGAAAGGCCTTGTTTGCGTACAGTAAGTACGACTGTGCGTGGCTGGGAGCTGGGTATCTCCTGCAGGATGTACATTGGATCCGGGTCGACACAACTCTTGGGTTATGAGTGCACTTGGTCAAATTTTAAACATCGTAGAGGAAACAAGTTGAACAAGAGGAGGTTGATTCATAAATGCTGGTTGACCTTAGTACAACCTGTATGCAAAATATTTTATAACCTAGATGGATAAGTAACAACTCAACTGAGCCTAAAAATACATAAAATATAAGGATCAATTTTAGTAATGCTTTTTAGGCAAAAGAGTCGAGTCAGCCAAATCCACATAAAGCCCAATCATATTCCTTTGGAGTCTTTTCTTTGGTAAGGCGGGTAAGTCTTGCTGAGTACCTTCGTACTAGGGACATCTTCCTTGTTTTTCAGTACGAAGCTACGGAGGGAATCAAATCCAACCCAAGAAGATCCAGAAGCCTACGATCATCGTGGTCTCCGGTGATTCTAAAGGGTTACAGCCGGAGGTGGTAAGATATGTGATATAGAAACTACCTAGACTGGTTTTTGTATAAAGCTCTTAGTCATGGCTTGATCTTGCATTTAAGGTTCTCTCCAAACACTGGCGTTGTAATAATATAAGACTCTTGGTGTTGACTTAAAATGATAATATTCGTTGTGTTCTCCTACCGAAAACGATCCTCGCGTATGGCAAGTAGATACCTGAGTTTAACGTAGGTTTATCGAAGGAGTCCTTGGGACACCTCGACACGATCACTCGGTTTAAACTGTTTGAAGTCGCGTCCGATGACCGTAAACAGGTCGTGATGACGCACTTGAGCCAGTTTAAATTGGCCGGTTCTGCACAGCTGGTATCAGAGCCATAGGTTGATAATCAAAGAACATTATGTCTTTTCAACTCTCGGGACAATAATTTCTATAAAAGAAAAGCAGTCTGAGTCGTGTAGTGGCAAGTAGTATGATGAGTTGCTTGTTTGCAGATGCTAACTGTTCGTGCGTGTCGCTAGAATCGTTAGAATTTTATGTGTAGGGAGAGTGTATACGATGCCACCATTTTCTTGCGAGTGTGAATGTGTCTCGTAAGGACGTAGGAACCGTGCATCATGCTTGAAATGCATGTTTTACAAGGCGTGTTGGTTTGGTGAGTGGCGTAGTTTTAGAACCTCCTTTCCAGGGGTAGTTGATGCAAGAGAACAGCCTTGGTCTTGGTTGATAACCATCTTCTGATGACATCACATGCATCTTCAGTCTTCGTAATGCAAGAAGAGGATCGAAGTTTAGTATGACCAGGTCCTTACAAGCAGAGTTATAATGGTCCTGTGTTGGGGTCTTTTTGCAGAATGGCAGATGTCCACGGGGACTCTCAGACTGGACGCGGAAGCTAGCGAAGAAAATCCACCTCCACCTCGCCGTCTAATGGAAGCGTTTGCTCATATCATCAGTTCTGGACCTTGAGCAGACCCGATTGTTGAATCTTATTGCTCAGAAGTCTTGGCAGTCTTTAGTCGCTAGTCGTCAAGGCAAGGCCACAGGAGGTCACTATCTCACTTCCTGGAGACCCATCATCCCTGTTTTTACCTCGGCTGAGCTCTCTGCTGGAAAGCAAACGAATGGCTTGGACCCATAGAGAGAAGTTGTCGAGTCATTCCTCCACTGCACCGAGAGTCAAAAGGTAAGTTGCTGGTCTTACAACTTCATGGTCCTGCTGGTACGTGTGGTCAGTCATTTTTCTGTCGAGGCAGACTGCCGGAAGGGATATTAATGGGATGACTTCAAGCGGCGTTCCGTACAGTTTGTCCTGCGGGGATTAATGCGGATGAGTTGAGGAATTCTAAAGCTTCAACAAGGGACTAAAAGTGTGCCTGAGTACACCAGTGCTTTCGAACATCTGCTCAAGTTATGCTCCCTGATCACGTGAGTAATGAAATCAGAAACGGGATTGTACTTCGTGGACTTTATGTAGGATGCAGGAGAAGCTGGAACATGTACCTTCCTGATTACCAGTTCCGCAGTGAACATGGCGATATCAGCTGAAGAAAAGATGAAAGCGCTAGATGAAAGTCTTAAAGAAGAAGAAACTCTTAAGAGGAAGGATCCGTTGATGAGACATCCAGTGTGGCTCCAAAGCGCTTCAGGGTTATCTATCGTGGAACCGGACTAACCATTCCAGGAAGTTCGCAGCCACCCACCATCCTCAGCCAACAGTCGGCTGGTAAGCGAACCCCAATAATACACTCACCTCCGGTGCCTCTCCAAGACCGAGAGAGTCTGATACCTCTGGTCCATCCAATCTCAACCATTGTTATCAGATTGCTGGCAGAGCCTGGCATTATGCCCTCGGTCTGTAATGTTCTTTACCAACGCAAGGTGGAAAGTCCAAATGTGCAGTCTCAAATGTCCGGACAAGGAGTTGGTCAAAGATTTGTGAGAAGGAAGGTTTTCAATCCTCAAACCGGACAGGTTCGATATATGAAAACGTGGAGGCAATTTCCCAGAAGATGACCAATGATGCCCGGAGTATTCTCTATCAATAACTTCCCCTGTCGATCTTTTACATGGTGCTAGTGTTTCCTGAAAAATGATATATATGTCAACATTCTCGGAGTAAGTGCGGGTGAAGGATAGGTTTTAAGACAATATGAGATATACGGTTTTGAGCGCCACCAACAATAATATGGAAATAAAAAGGAAATAGGGGTCTTCTAATTGAGTAATTAAGAGAGGTTTACTCGATGATATGACGTAAACCACTGGCACCATCAGTAGCTTCTTGGTGAAGTATGTTTTGAAGTTTGGATATGACAACATCTATCCTTATCCATTGTTAAGTAGCGGGTTACGGCTCATTTGGAATCTCGGGACGAAGATTCTTAGTAAGGGGGAACGGCTTTGTAAATCGGGATCCTCCGGTGATGGTTTGACCGGTATACGAAGTTTGACTGCAGAAGCTCAAAAATTGGTCAGTAAATTCGACATACATTTGAGTAATATATATAGTGGCGATCACGGAGATTGGAGAGCATGTTTGACACGAAAAATTGGATGAAGAAGATATGGGAATAGCTCAATTAACATGGAGGGAAGACAAGAGAGAAGTTACTATCTCACTATCCGACAATAGGAATGGAATTTCAGTTTTGGCCATGTCTGAGCAGCAGTGATTGAGTGATCATAAAAATTTATGTGTGGATTCTTTTGACCATGATACAAAAATGAAGTGTAAAGTAAGGTATAAAGAACAACTTTGTTTTTGGGTTCAGTGAGTTAGATGTTAAATCAAGGAGAAAAAACATGGATGAAAATCGAATCGCACAAGTTGTCAGTAATTTTCAGAGGTAAGTGCTTGGAGATAAGCATTCTCAAATTAAGCTCAATACCGTTTGAGAATCTGAGAGAGGGTCCAAAAATAACAAATGAAATGTCAAGTTAAGGCAAAGAATTTGTGTTTTGAGGAACAGCATGTTTCTATTCAAGATTTTGGAGTATTTGAGATTTGAAATCTGGACAAAGTTAGGGTTTCAGAGTTCTATTGCACCGTTAAGCCGACCGATGAGCAAAGCTCGCAATTCGAGCGATTGGCAAGAAAATGATATAGTGCCAAAAGAGGGAAAAGTGAAATTGAATCATGCAGCTGGAACAAGTGCTCATTGGGATCGAGGAGAGTTTGAATGGAAATTTGAAAGTAATTTGAGAAAATCAATTTCGGCGTCTGAATTTGGGGATAAAAGTCGACAACATTGGAGCTTCGATTCGCGCGTATACACTGCTTTGGATCGCAATGTTGCATATGGAAAGTTGGAGTTCTATGATCATCTATATGTTCCTATACTTGGAGTTGGACAGTTTGAGAGAAGGGAGTCTCTGAAGAGATCGTCATGGGTTGCAATCTCTCGGGTCAACGAGCTCGAGATTTTCCTGGCAACTATGGCGGCCGTGTCGAACGTCGGTTGGCAAATTCTACAAGAGCGGTGGCTCGCCACGCGTCGCCGGGCATGGAGCTATCGCGGAGAAAAGCAATGTTCAGCAGGAGCCCTGGCGATCGTCTAGGATCGGCTCTCGCTCACATCAAATACGGCCTCCCTTGGCCTCTCTTCCTATCGCTCTTCTTCCTCCTCCGTCCAGTTCCACTTTCTAGTTCACTCTTCTCGGACCAGCCGACCAAATCTCACCGCGATCGCTGCCCTTCGGTGATACTAGAGTCCCACTTCCGTATCATTCCTCGTGCGCTCCTACAGCTTCGACTTGACGCTTCTCCATCTCCAACCACAATTCTTGTTCACCCTCACGTCACTCCAGAGAAGCCGTCGCGCGTCTTCTCTCTCAGCCGGCGTTGTCCGGTGCCAGTTAGGTAAAGCCACCACCGTCGAGTCCCTCGCCGCAGTGGTGTTTATTCAAGTCAATTTGACAGTGCTTGATGAGGTCCGGCGTGGGACATGGTGCTCGTGTAGAGCGCTCCTTGGCGAGGTTCGTTGGGGGCTCGGGTTACGACGTAGACGCGTCTGCCGCCTCTCTGGTGCGCCGCCTGTGCGCACGGACCGCCATGCGGGCGCGACGTGGCAGAGCGTCGACTTGGGTCGTCGGCGGACCTGCTGGGTGCGGGTGCGTTTAAGAGCTCGGCCTTGGCCTAGAGTCGTAAGGTGCTCGTAGGACCTGGCTCTTCGGGGCTGTGTCGCGCCGAGTTAGCCCGCTGACTTCGGTGCGCCACCGCATCGCGCGCCCGCGCCGTCGGGGGCTTTGTCGGGGTAGTAATAGAGGGGGCAAACGGAGGGGGAATAGGTGCTTAGGGGCTAGGGAAGTCCCTATGAGTGCTTAGCTCCGAGAGGTGGAGTCTCTCGCCGCCGGCGCAGCAGCCGCGGTCAAAGCGGCGAGCGGCGAGCGGCGTGCCGCGCCGCGCAGTCCTCGTGTTTTTAAAAGGGAAGAAGGACCGCGGTTGTAGAAGGAGAAGGTAAGTATCGGGCGGTTTCTGCCAAACTGCCATTTAGGTTTTCTAAATAGATTTAAATTTTGTGTTTTTCACCTTTTTAATGTATAGAAAATGGTAGAAAGTCTCAAAAATGATGAAGATAACGCATTTTCGTTAAACTTGTTTTAAATATTGTAATCATCCATAAAAAATGCTAAGTCATTAGTGTAGATAATTAATTTAATTCATTGTTTAGATTAATTATATAATTGTTTTAATAATGGTAAAAATGTTAAAATTCTGAATAATTCTTTTATAATTAGAAATAATTTCTTAAATTGTTTTATGTATTTTTTTAATGTTTATCAGTTAGAAACATGATTTTTTAATCATATAAAATAAAATAAAACTAAAAATGATTTAGGGCAAGTTTATTAAAGGAGGAAAATATAGGTTTATCTTTTTAAAATCTTGGGTACGTGGTTGTGTTGGGCTTGCAACTTTATCGAGAAGGGAAAGTTGCTTAGCTTTTTTCATAAAGTGTTGCATCGCATATCGCTACTTGCATTACGTTTTAGTCTCTCAAGCTTCGGAGTACGATCTCGTGGGCAATTTCGCGGAGAGATGCAGCGACAAGTCAAGGAAGTGATCGTCGTCACTCCGGAATCTCGTTATTCGGAAGCATCTGACTTGTCTCGTGATTCCAGGCAAGCCCCGGTGCATTCTTTAATACCCATTATTTCATAATATTTCATGAGTCCAATTCTTATGATTTTATGTGCATTAGGTTAGGAATTGGTTGAAAACCTTTGATGCATGAGATATCCCTTGATAGAACTATCCCTGATTAAGTTAAGAAATTTGATTAGCAACATTTACCATTGGCTATGCTTAGAAAGGTTAAGTAAAAGATGATGAACTAGGCCACCACCAATCTTCATATGAATCATGAAAGATTCGAATTGAAAGATAGTGGCAGAAGTTGGTAGGAGAGATCGAGGTAAAGCTCGGTCCATTAGTTCTGCTCTGCTTAATTGACTAAGGACCGATCCGTTGTTTAACCTGTTTGATCGAGTGATTCTACCTGTTTCTTACTGGGTTAGGGACCAGTAAAGCCAATTAGATAGCTGGCTCGTTGATTGGAAATATCGCTTACCTGTGCTTGCTGCTGTCGGAGAAAGCGGGATCGTTCATCTGGTCTAACTCACGGGTGTGTCGCACAGACGTGGGGCCACGTGGGATGCTTTCCCGGGTTCGGGTAAGGATATTTCCGGTCTTTGGTCAACTGATTGAAAGGTTGTTAGCGTACAGTAACGTACGACTGTGCGTTGCTGGGAGCTGGGTATCTCCTGAGGATGTACATGGATCCTGGCTGACACAACTCTTGGTTCATGAGTGCACTGGTCAAATTTTAAAAACATCGTAGAGGAACAAGTTGAACAAGAGGAGGTTGATTCATAAATGCGGTTGACCTTAGTACAACCTGTATGCAAAATATTTATAACCTAGATGAGATAAGTACAAACTCAACTGAGCCTAAATACATTACATAAGGAATACAAGAATCTAAGTTGCAGTAGATGCCTGTCTTTAGGCAAAAGAGTCGAGTCAGCCAAATCCACATAAAGCCCAGATCATGATTCCTGTTGCGAGTCTTTATCTTTGGTAAGGCGGGTAAGTCTTGCTGAGTACCTTCGTACTCAGGGAATCGATTCCCTTTTGTTTTCAGAGAAGCTACGGAGGGAATCACCAAGAGATCCAGAAGACCCTAGATCATCGTGGTCCCGGTGATTCTAGGGGTTAAGCGGAGGTTGTAGATATGTAGATGATTATAGAACTACCTAGACTGCGTTTGTATTAAACTCTTAGTAATGGTTGACTTGCATTTAAGTTGCTCTATTCAAAACCTGGCTTGTATATAAATAAGACTCTTGTATATAGTTGATTAAAAAATGCATAATATTCGTTGTGTTCTCCTTACCGAAAACGATCCTGTGACGTATGGCAGAAGATATGAGTTAACGTGGTTTTATCGAGGAGTCCTTGGGACACTCGACCAGATCACCGGTTTAACTGTTTGAAGTGCGTCCGATGACCGTAACAGGGTCGTGATGACGCACTTGACGCCAGTTTAAATTGGCGGTTCTGCCACAGCTTGGTATCAGAGCATAGGTTGGGGATAATCAACAACATTATGTCTTTTCAAACCTCGGGCACATACATTTCTATAACAAGAAAGCAGTCGACTGTCGTAGGAATGGCAAGTGTAATGAGAGTTGCTTGTTTTGCAGATGCTAAACTGTTTCGGTGCGTGTCGCTAGAGAATCGTTTAGAATTTTATGTGTAGGGAGAGTTTACTACGATGCCACCAATTTTTCTGCGAGTGTGAATGTGTCTAGTTGTAAGGACGTAGGAAACCAGCTGCATCGATGTTGCAGTGCATGTTTTCAAGGGTGTTGTGTGTGCTTTGGTGAGTGGCGTAGTTTTTAGAACCTCCTTTCCAGGGTAGTGATGCCAATGAGAACAGCCTTCGGTTTTGGTTGTCCTACATCTCTCTGATGACATCACATGGCATCTTCAGTCATTTCGTTAATGCAAGGAACGGGATAGAAGTTTAGTTGATGGACCAGTCCTTACACAGCAGATTGCGTTATGATGGTCTGTGTTAGCAGGTCTTTTTGCGGAATGCGATCACGGCGACTCTCAAACTTGGTCATGGAGCGGAAGCTAAGCGCAAGAAACAATCACCTCACCTCCGCCGTGTCTAATGGAAGCGTTTGCTCATATCATCAGCTTCTGGAAGCTGAGCAGACAGCCCGCTTAGTCTTGAATCTCTATCGCTCAGAAGTCTTGGCAGTTCTTCGAGTCCAGTCGTCAGCAAGGCACAAGGGAGTCATCTTATTCTCACTCTCCTGGAGACCCATCCTCCTGTTTTACTCGGGCTGAGATCCTCTGGAAGCAAACGCACATGGCTTGTGCCGACCCGTAGAGCAGAAGTTCTCGAGTCATCTCCTCACGCACCGAGACGTCGAAAGGTAGAGTTTGCTGGTCTTCAACCTCATGTCCTGCTGGTACGTGGTGGTCAGTTTTTCTGTCGAGGCAGACTGCGAAAGGGATATACTCTGGTGACTTCAAGACGGCGTCCTCTACGCTAGTCTCTGTGCTGCGCGGGGATTATGAGGATGGAAGTTGGAGAATTCCCTAAAGCTTCAACAAGGGACTCTAAAAGTGGTGCGCCTGGAGTACACCCAGTGCTTTCGAACATCTGGCTCAATATGCTCCTGATCACGAGTGGATAATGAAATCAAGAAACGAGAATTGTTATCTCCGTTGGACCTAATGTAAGGGATGCAGGAGAAGCTGGGACATGTACCTTCCCTGATTCACAGTTCCGCAGTGAACATGGCGATCATCAGCTGAAAGAAAAGATGAAAGCGCTAGATGAAAGTCTTAAAGAAGAAGAAACTCTTTAAGAGGAAGGATCCGGTTGATGAGACATCCAGTGGGTGCTCCAAAGCGCTTCAGGGGTTATCTATCGTGCGACCGGCTAACCAATTTCCAGGGAAAGTTCGCCAGCCACCACCATGCTCAGCAACAGTGGCTGGTATCCAGGAACCCCAATAATACTCTCCACCTCCGGTGCCTCCCGAAGAACCGACAGAGAGTCGTGATACCCTGGTCCATCCAATGCTCAACCATGTTATAACCTGTGCAACTAACCGGCTAATGACCTGTGCTGTGCATTATGCTCATAGTGTGAGTATGCTCGTCTTTACCGCAAGCAATGGTGGCAAATCATAACTAATGCTGCATAGTCTCAAAATGTGCCGGACAAGGAGTTGGTCAACCAGATTTGTTCGAGAAGGATCGGTTTTCCATCCTTCAAACCGGACAGGGTTCGATATAACTGAACGTTGCGAAGAATTTCCCAGAACTGATGAACCAATGATGCCGGCACCCATACTGTCTCTATCAATAAAACCCTCTGTCGATCCTTCTACACATGGTGCAGTAGCTTCCCTGATCAAATGACTCTATCATATGTCTCAACATCTCAGGGGAGTAACGTGCAGGTCAGTGAAGAGAAAGGTTTTAAAGAACAATATGAGAGATATACGGTTTTGAGAGCCACCAAAAATAATATGGAATAAAAAGGAAATAGGGGTCTTCTAATTTGCAGTAATTCAGAGAGGTTACTCGGAATATATGACGTAACCACTGGCAACATCGTAGCTTCTTGGGTGAAGTATGTTTGGAAATTTTGGATATGACACATTATCCTTTCATTGTTAAGAGCGGGTTACGGCTCTATTTGGAATCTCGGGACGAGGATTCTTTTAAGGGGGAAGGGCTGTAACATCCGTCTGATTTTTGAACGGCACGAAGTTGACCAAAAATCAAAATTGGTCAAGATTCGACATAAATTTTGAAGTAAATATATATAATCTGATCCGGAGATTGCGAGAGCATGTTTGACACGAAAATTGGATTAAATGCAAAGAAGAGTATGGGAATAGCTCAAATTAAATGGAGGGAAGAAAAAGAGAAAATTACTATTCACTATCCGACAATAGGAATTTGAATTTCAGTTTTGGCCATGTTGAAGCAGCAATGCTCTTTGAGTGATCATAAAAATTTATTGGTGGATCTTTTGACCATGATACAAAAATGAAAGTTGTAAAGTAAGGTATAAAGAATCAACTTTGTTTGTTTGGGTTCAGCTTGAGTTTAGATGTAAATCAAGGACGAAAAACATGGATAGAAAATCGAATCAGCAAGGGTCAGTAAAATCAGATTAAGTGGCTGAGATAAAACTTTCTCAAATTAAGCTCAAACCGTTTGAGAATCTGAAAGAGGTCAAAAAAATAACAAATGAAATTCAAGTCAATGGCAAAGAACTTTTGTGTTTTGAGGAATAGCATGTTCTATTCAATTTTTTGGGAGTAATTTGAGTTTGAATTTCTGACAAAGTTAGGGTTTCAGAGTTACATCATGCACACCCCGTATACCGACTCGATGAACAAGGTTCGAATTCGAGCGATTGAGCAAGAATTTGAGTATAGTGCCAAAATAGAAAATGAAATTGAATATGCCACGGACAAGTTTCATTTGGGGATCGAGGAGAGTTTGAATGGAAATTTGAAAGTAATTTGAAGAATTCGAATTTCGGGTCTGAATTTGGGGGAAAAAGTCGACCAACATTGGAGCTCTCGAATTCACGCTATACACTGCTTGAATCGACAAGGTTTGCCACATGAAAGTTGGAGCTCTATGAATCATCTATATGTTCGTGTTTGGAGTTTGCACAAGTTTACGAAGGAGTTTTGGAAGATATCGTGGCCGCAATCTCTCGCGCTCCGGAAGCTCGGATGGTTCGCAACAATGGCGGCCCGACGTCATGGCGGTGGGAAGTCGGTGGCTCGGCCACGCGTCGCCGGGCATGGAATCGTCGTGGCAAAGTGATCAGCAGGAGCTGGCGATCGTCTAGGGCGTGCTCTCGTCGATATATACTCCTCCTTGGCCTCCTTTTATCGCTTTCTTCTTCCGCGTCGTTCGCCGGTCGTTTTTCGGTCGCCGCAAATCTCACCGTCGCGCGCTCTGGTCTAGCCACCTTCCGTCCGATTCCTCCTGATCTAGCTTCACCTTTGACCTTCTCCATCTCCCAAACCCACTCTTGTTCACCCTCGTCCCCTCCAGAGCTGCCGCGCCGTCTTCTTCCTCAGCGGCTTCGTCGAGCCTCGTCGGGTAGGCCCGCGACCCACCGTCGAGAGGTCCTGCAAGTGGTGTTGGGATGTTTGGAGAGTACGGTGAGGTCGAGCGTGGCTGGGCTCGTGTAGGTCTTGTTGGTGGTTTGTTTGGGGCTCGGTTCGACGTAAGACGCGTCGCCGCCGCCCGCGTTCGCCGCCGTGCGCACGCCGCCATGGCGGGCGCACGTGAGCAGGCCGCTTGGGGTCGTCGCGGTTCGCGGTTGAGGGTGCGTTAGAGTCGCCTTGCCTCGCTGGTGCTCCGAGGACCTGTTCTTCGGGGCTGTGTCGCCGCCGTTTGGCCGGCCGACGTGCGCCACCGCAATCGCCGCCGCCGCTCCGTCGGGGGCTTTGTCGGGTAGTAATCGAGGGGCAAAGGAGGGGGAATAGGTGCTTAGGGTCAAGGGGGTCCTATGGAGCGGGGTTCCGAGGCAGGGGAGCCTCGCCGCCGGCGAGCAGCCGCGGTCAAGGCCGGCGAGCGCGCGCGGCCGCGCTCCTCTGTTTGAAAAGGGGAGAAGGACCGCGGTTAGAAGGAGGAGAAGTTCGGGGGGTTTCTGCAAAACTGCCTTTTAGGTTTTCTAAATAGATTTAAATTTTGTGTTTTTCACCTTTTAATGCATAGAAAATCATAGGAAAGTCCAAAAATGATGAAATAAATTTTGTTAAACTTGTTTTAAATTTTGCCATCCATTAAAAATGCTAAGTCATTAAGTGTAGATAATTAATTTAATTCATTTGTTTAGATTAATTATATAATTGTTTAATAATTGGTAAAAATGTTAAAATTCTGAATAATTCTTTTATAATTAGAAATAATTTCTAAAATTGTTTTATGAATTTATTTAAATGTTTATCCATTTAGAAAATGATTTTTAATCATTAAAAATAAACTAAAAATGATTTAGGGCAAGTTTATTAAAGGAAAAATATAGGTTTATCTTTTAAAAATCTTGGGTAGTTTGTGTTGGCTTGCAACTTTATCGAGAAGGGAAAGTTGCTTAGCTTTTTCATAAAGTGTTGCATCGCATATCGCTAACTTGCATTACGTTTAGTCTCTCAAGCTTCGGAGTACGATCTCGTGGAATTCGCGGAGGAGCAGCGACAAGTCAAGGAAGTGATCGTCGTCACTCCGGAATCTCGTTTTTCGGAAGCATCTGACTTGTTCGTGATTCCAGGCAAGCCCCGGTGCATCTTTAAATCACCCATTATTTCATAATATTCATTGAGTCCAATTCTTATGATTTTATGTGCATTAGGTAGGAATTGGTTGAAACCCTTGATGCATGAGATATCCCTTGATAGAACTATCCCTGTTAAGTTAAGAAATTGATTAGCAACAATTTACCTTTGGCTATGCCTTAGAAAGGTTAAGTAAAAGATGATGAACTAGGCCACCACCAATCTTATATGAATCATGAAAGATTCGAATTGAAAGATAGTGGGCAGAAGTTGGTAGGAGGGATCGAGGTAAGCTCGGTCCATAGTTCTGCCTACCTGCTTAATTGACTAAGGACCGATCCGTTGTTTAAGCAATTGATCGAGTGATTCTACCTGGTTTCTTACTGGGTTATGGGACCAGTAAAGCCAATTAGATTAGCTGGCTCGTTGATTGGAAATATCGCTTACCGGTGCTTGCTGGGTCGGAGAAAGGCGGGATCGTCATCTGAACTCACGGAGTGGTCGCCAGACGTGGGGCCCACGTGGGGATGCTTTTCCCGGGTTCGGGTAAGGATATTTCCGGTCTTTGGTCCAACTGATTGAAAGGTTGTTGCGTACAGTAAGTACGACTGTGCGTGGCTGGGAGCTGGGTATCTCCTGCAGGATGTACATGGATCCGGATCGACACAACTCTTGGTTATGAGTGCACTTGGTCAAATTTTAAACATCGTAGAGGAAACAAGTTGAACAAGAGGAGGTTGATTCATAAATGCTGGTTGACCTTAGTACAACCTGTATGCAAAATATTTTATACCTAGATGGATAAGTAACAACTCAACTGAGCCTAAAATACATAAAATATAAGGATCAAGTTTAGTAATGCTTTTTAGGCAAAAGAGTCGAGTCAGCCAAATCCACATAAAGCCCAATCATATTCCTTTGGAGTCTTTTCTTTGGTAAGGCGGGTAAGTCTTGCTGAGTACCTTCGTACTCAGGGAATCTTCCCTTTGTTTTTCAGACGAAGCTACGGAGGGAATCACCAAGAAGATCCAGAAGACCTAGATCATCGTGGTCCCGATGATTCTAGGGTTAAGCCGGAGGTGGTAGATATGTGTGATATAGAACTACCTAGACTGGTTTGTATTAAACTCTTAGTAATGGCTTGACTTGCATTTAAGTTCTCTTCAAAACCTGGCTTGTAATAAATAAGACTCTTGGTATGTTGATTAAAAATGATAATGTTCGTTGTGTTCTCCTTACCGAAAACGATCCTGACGTATGGCAGAGATATGAGTTAACGTGGTTTATCGAGGAGTCCTTGGGACACTCGACAGATCACCGGTTTAAACTGTTTGAAGTGCGTCCGATGACCGTAACAGGTCGTGATGACGCACTTGAGCCAGTTTAAATTGGCGGTTCTGCCACAGTGAGCACACGTACTTATGCTTTCGTCCTTACTTCAGTCAAAAGTGTAAATCCGAAGGTGCTATGGCTAATAGACAAAGGCTTATAAGTTGGCTCCACCCTTGCTCAACTAGCAAGGTGGTAATAAACATGCGCACACAACACTCATGGACCACTAATAGGCCATATCAACTTGGATCGGGTGTCACAGTTTTAAGATGCGATCTCCTTCCCGTATGAGAAAAACACGGTGTGGGTGCGCTATTTCACCAGCATACGGACCGACGGGGCAGTCGGACGACACATGTGCAAGTGGACAGCTCCTCTTGTGTTGCTGCTTCTTGACGAGATTGATGACCTCCTTGCAGCCGCACCTGCTGTAATTGCAGAAAGTGTTCGTCTCGATGAGTATTTTCCCCTTCAGTTGCCTGGTGTGGAGTCTTCTCCAGCTTTTTTGGATTTTTCAGTAAATATGATTGAACTGGCATGAGGATACTTGTGTTGCCTGATCACATCCTGTGGTCATGGTCTCTGTTCAGTCTATTTTCGCATTTAAATTTATAAGACTAGAGTTAACATTCAACGTGTTTTTCTTCTGATAAATGATGGTGCTATTTCGCTAGATGGTGGTATACTGAAACCCAATAACTCAATCTTCCTTTGCAATGTAATGATTTATTTAACTTAACTTTAATGTTTATAGAGTTTACTGCAACTGAACTTAAGCTATACGAATCATGACAACTCTAATAACTTAGAAAAAAACATTAAATGTTTTGATACCGAAGTTTCTAAGTACCATGTAGATGGTTGGTCCAGTACTTATTTATGAGCACCGGCAACTCTAAGAAATGAGTAACATTAGGCACAACATGATCAACACAGAGATCCATTTATCATAAAAATATCATTTCAATTTAATCTTTAGTCCTAGTTCATGTTACTATCCGGGACTCAAGAGGCTGAGAGGGATTCTTTTCTTTCCGACCGTTATAACCGGGACTAAAGAGGGACCTTCCTCGGTCCCCATGTACCAAGACAAAAGGCCCCTCCGTCGGTGCGGGCCATATATGAAATTTAAACCCAGGACTAAACGAGCTTAAGTCCGGGTCCAAGTCCAACTCGGACTAAGCCCTAGGATCCAATGTCCTTTCTCCATTAGTGGTAAAAAGAAAAATAAGGAAGGGTCACGGGAGCAGGTCTGGCAGCGCCTACATCGGTCAGACAGTTTGAGTCGTTGGCACTAGCAGCTGCACAAGTCCAACTGGTAGAGGCACTGGTCAAGCCGGTTGAGGCATCTACAGCAGTGGTTGAACCACTAGGCTGGCTACGGGGCGTTCCAAGTGGGTAAAGCTATAAATGATGCTTGGTTTCACTTCTCCTATTCTTGTGGCCTCTAACAATGAGTTGACATTGGTTCCTAGAATAGAGGAAGATGAACATATGCCGATACAGTTTTTGGCATGAGTGTGTAAGGAAAATGGCCCTAGGCTATTGTTTGTGATTTTGGCGATTGATTGACGACATAATCATTGGGACTAACAAATTGTCGAGATGATATTTGTAGATATTTCTAGATCCAAAGGATACTTTTAAAGCCATCCAATTCACATGGAAAAGTGTCCTTAGCCATATTCATGGACATCCAAAGATGGCAAAGAAGATAGAAGAGAAGACCCACGAAGAAGCAAGGAAGAAGAGCAAAACACAGAGGGGACGACTAATTCGACGGGGTGTCCGTCGAATCAGTCGATGGAATCGAAAGGCCGACAGTACGCACGTCTCTTGAACGTGAAGACTAGTTCGATGGTGTGCCTGTCGGATCAGTCCACGGTCCATCGAATCAATCAATGGTGATGAAGACATGCCCTGCGCTCGTCTCTGGAATGCGACGACAATTTCGATGAGGTGCCCACAGAATCAGTCGACGGTGCAAATTAGCCATTGGAAGTTCAAAGATTCAAAAAGAAAGGGAGCGACGACTATTTCGACGGTCCCTCTTCTGCACCCGTCAAATTAGTCGACGGTATGCACGAAACTGGCAACGGCTAACTACCGCTATTCCTTTGGTTGGGGCTATAAATATGAGGTCCCTCGACCATTTGAAGAATGCTTGAGCTCAGTGAACATATTAGCAAGTATTCACCATATTCTTAAGTGCTCAATCCACAAAGTGCTAAATAGAAGATCTATCTGATTAGCAAAGTGATTAGTGCTAGTCTAGACCCATTAGCGCACATCTCTTAGGTGTTTAGCCTAGAGTCTAGTGAGGTTTGCATACCTCTTGCTCTAACCCGATGCTTGCGTGCACCAAGTATTGTAATCCGGGGCTTGTAGTCTTGCGAGACCCTCCAACCGAGTTTGTGGAGAGGCCGCCGGTGCTTGTGCAAGGGAGGAGAGTCCCTTGACGTTTTGGCCGAAGCTCTACCAAGTGAAGGTGGTGAGGAGCATCTGGGGAGCGACGAGCGGAGACCCACTTGCTCGTGGGGAAATCCCGTGGTCGCCCATGGTGTTACTTGACCGTGGAGTTTATGCCCTTGTGCGGGCATTTCCTTTGAGAAGGGCTCCAACAACAAGGATTTTGGAAAGCTCATGAGCTTTCCGATACCTCGGTAAAAATCTGTAACACCCAGATTTCCAAGAAATCTGAATGCTTCCATATGTGAGCCCAGGATGTCCACTAAACACATATAGATTACAAATATTGAATCACAGAGAACACAATGCTCGAATAAAATAGTTTACATCAGAGTTTAGCACAATACATAGTCTCAAACATATAATACATCGGAAGTCTTAATATTATTAAACGTCTTAACTAAGTAGAGCCTCAAAAGCCATAGGGACACCGACTGGTTGAACACAGCTAGAAGTACGGCAGATCCTCCGGAAACTCGGCAAGTGACTGATCATTTAATGCTCCATCTATTACCCATCCGGGATTTTGTTGAATAGTTGCAAGTGTAAGTAAACCATCTTACTTAACAAGTATAACATGGGTTATGCCAGAACAAAAGGCTGGACACGGTTAAACTGCAAGAGCACTTTTAGTAGTTTCATTTTATTATCATCCAAATTACTACAAATGAGTAGAGACCCAAGTATAAACCCATTAATAATAATGTATAAATAATTATAGAATATTCCAACATCGACCTTAACATCATCTTCTAATAAAAAAGGATCAAGGCCGCTCGTAACCGTGAGCACGGCTATCATGATAGATCAACACTCTGCAGAGGTTTCACCCTTAACCCGCTGGTCACATAAATTCAAAAGAACTTATGCTACGAGGACTTTCACAAAACACCCTAACAAGCACAGTAGCCGTTTTGGTTCAACATAGGCAGCATAACCCAAGGCATCGAGATTGACGTACGCTCAGGGCGCAACGTGAGGGGGCCAATGGCGTCTAGAGCGAGAGCGCAAACATCGCAACGTGTGAAGCTGCCGTACATCGGACGCTAACATCACGGGACTTTTCCTAACGAGACATAGCCAACGGATAAATCCGTCCTCGATGGATCAAACTATACTCTCACGAATGTTCCCCACATACGCCTTTCGGTAACCACTGGCGAGCTAGAGACGTACAAGCTAATGATCCAAGACCAGAGCCATTATAGTTCCAACGGCGGCGAACAAGTTCCTGGGTTGCCGCTTTAAGAACCGGACCTTACGGAGAGACATTAGAACTAAGCATGAAGCACATGCTCTAATTACCTAGACCAAACCTTATGGAGACACTAGAACAAAGCACGAAGCACATGCTCTAGTTCCCGGAACCATGTTGCTAAAAAGCATATTTTAATCATCATTAAAGTGAACCATTAATTCAATATTGACAATTAAATAAATGTTGTTCGCTGCGCGTAGCAAATATTAACCATAATGCATATAACCCGATAAACAAGGAATAAGGTAAAGACTAGGATCATCCTTAGTGTATAACAAAATTAGACACATGCATATGAACATATGATTAAATGGTGTATAGGTAATCAAGGATTATCCGTGTTATACTTGCCTTTCTCAGCGAACTGCTGCTGCACCTGCTCTTCGGGAATGGGATCGTCGGCGAACTCGAACGGCTCGTCAACTACTCACATCGATCACCACACAAGCATCCACACATACATGCAAACAGGGCATTTAATTAAAACAGTATACCAATCATAAACAAAAGATGAAAATAAGACTTTAGAGCTACTTTACGCTTCAGTACGAACACATGAGCGCGAAAATCACTCAAATCGGAGTTAAAACGAAGAAACTACGCTTAAAACGGGCTCTAGGGGCTTGCTGATGAGAGTTTTAGGCTTCCAGGGGTGTTTTTGAAAGAAACCAGGGACCTAAAACATAATTTCATATAAGAACCCAAGGGCTAAGGCGCAAAACTAGCTACTGGGACAGCGGCTCCTATTTTTCAAAAGCGTAGGGTCTAAACCGAAAGAAAAAGGACTAAACTGTAATTATTTTTGAACTGACTTGGACTGCGGGTTGATTTCCAAAACCAGAGGGGCTCTTTTGCAAAAACGCCATGGCGGCCGGTTTGACCTAGGCTGACTCGATTCGGGTTCGATCCGGGGCGTTGGATCTAGATCGGACGGCTCTGGTGATTGGGGGCGGTTAAGTCGTCGGAGACATGGCTCGCGGCGGCGCGCGGCCGGAATCCTCGCCGGAGTTGGCCAATCCGGCGCTATAGGGCACCAAAGCTCGCTGCGATTGGCTTGGGAGAGAGAGGGGACAACAGCGAAAACCGTTTTGGGGGTTGTGCTCGATGATTACGCGGCGGTGGCGGCTGGCGACGAGCGGCGGCGGTCGGAGTGTGACGGTGAGCTTGCGCAAGCGCGGGAGGGCGAGAGGAAGAGGGAAAACGAGCTCGGCGAGTTCCTCACCTCACGGTGGAGCTCCGGGGCGGGTTCTTGGCGGCAATGGAGCGGTGGAGCGGCTAATTGGCGGCAGCGGTGGCGAACCCCAATTGCGGCTAGGGTTTGGCATGTAGGGGGTTACTGGGGCTGCGGCGGCGCCTTTATAGGGGTCGCAGGGAGGCCTCGGCGTGCGTGCCAAGCCAGAGAGTCTGGTCCGGGCTCGGGGCGTGGCCGCGTCGGACTCGAGCTCGACCCGGGCTCGGTCACGCCTGGTGCGGTCGCGGCCTGAGGTGGGGGATGACAAGTGGACCCCACCTATCGGCCAGTGGAGTGAGGGGGAGGCGGGCTGGTGCGGCTGCTGGCGCGTGTTGGGCCTAGCTGGGCTGCGCGAAGGGGAAGGGGAGAAAGGGAGTTGGGCTGGATGGGCTGAAATGAGAGAGAGAAAGAGAAAGGTTTCCTTTTATTCAAACTCTCATTTGAATTCAAATTCAAATTCAAATTTGAATTCAACAATAAAAAATAAATGCACCAGCATGAATGCAACAATAATGTTTCTATTCCCTATATTTGCTTTTAATTATTCAAAATTTTATTTTCCCTACATTTTTCATGAGCACTTGAATATAAAAAGTTATTTAATTACTAAATTTCGAATAGGGCAAATTTTAGGGTGTTACAAAATCGCCGTGCCGGGAGTTTGCTCTTCTCGACCCTTTATCTTCCTCATTTCATACTTGCACTATATTCCGCATTTACCTTTCCTACACTTGCTATGCTAGTATAGGATTGGACCTAGGGTGCAAAACTTTATAGCGGTAGAGGTAGCAATACATACAGAAAACTAAGAGCACATCTAGATAGAAATTGAGATAGGTTTTCATATGTGCAATTGGAGCCTTAGTTTTTAGAGACAGCCCCCTCTTAGGGTGTCACGGTCCCTTCAGAGTGCATGATTCTTGATATTAATATAATTCTTATGTCTATGGATGGTTATGCTCTTCCGCTGAAAAAGCACTTTGCTCATCTGGATTTTAGACCTTGGAAGGTTTGACATCTCTTAACATCATTATTCAAATCCACTACTAGAATACCCCTCCCCCCTTGTAGGTACGGTATATTTATAGTTAGACACACTTTATTTCATGTCTATAGTCATGTAGGCATGCTTTTGTAAAGCCTGTAAGGAGCGTCTCTGTACGTACCGTGTCATGCTTTGTACAGACGAATTCGTTAAGCATAGAAATTTAAGAAAGGATGTTTCATTGACACGTTAAATGAGTGTGTACACATAGTGACACACTTGAATAGATACATATGTAAATCGTGTCTATTGATGTTGTTACGTGATAAAATAACACTTAACTACATGTTAAGAAATGTAGAGATGATCAGGTAGATATGTTGTGCATCAAGTAGTGTAGATACATTTTATAAATTGTACGTGGAAGATGACGTGTCGATGACATGGCAGGTGACGTGTTGGTGACATGCTAGGTGACACGTTTTATAGTAACGTATAGATACGTGTTAAAAATGTATAAAAACTATTATAACCATATTTTTATTACGTGTCTGTAGATATAGACACGCAATATATTAACGCCATATAAATATTGAGTCAGTTTTATACACACGCTTATAATTCGTGTGTAGACATATTACTCTATTAGTTACATTTATTCATATAAATATTTGATCTATAACCAATAATTCAGTCATCCAACGAATTGCATTTTCATTGCATTCACAAAAGAAGAAATAAGTATTTGAAGAGTGCAATCAAAACAAATTAGTTCTTAAAGAAACATAGACAAAGTGGCAATATCTCACAAAACTATCTAAATAAAGTAACATAGATAAAGTGCGAATATCTTACAAAACGACCTAAAATTTCACTAACAATGAAAATCATATCTTTTGTTGCCCTTGTTTCATATCTTTCCACTCTTGGTTTGAACCTCTTGATCTTAGTATTCTCTAGATATACACACGTGACTATTCTCTAGATACCTGAAAAGTTATATCTTAATCAACGACTAAACTAACTCAATTAAATAGCATAGTAAGTACAATATATAGGAATATCCCATTACATGGTTGTTTATTTGACTAGAGAAAGGAATAAAGGACTATGGAGGACTTCTATATGAGAGAGAATATAAATAAATAATAGGCTACATACAAACCAAATGATCATAGTTTATTCCTATTGGCCTTATGTAAATTTATCACAAAACAGACAGTTTCATTGAACAATTTGGGTTGTCATGGATCTAGCAAACTGCATTATGTAATACTTTCCACCTTTCTGATTATTATTTAATGGAGAAAGGTGAAGGAATAAATCAAATATATTTCTTGAAGGAAACGCTAAGTAAGCAGCATATCAAATAAGCACATAAGCAGAGGCATGTTCCATTGGAGAGTAAGATGGAGGGCATGCATGTTGACAAAATATATCAGACAACTGAGAAATTTAACATACCAAGGTGTTTCAGGTTAGAACTGAACCCGTATGTTTCTTCACCTGCAATTGAGGATGGGCTAGATGAATAACATATATTTAAAAGATTATATAATTGTCTGGTACCAATAATAGAGGCATAGTAGTTACATGTGAACATGGCCAAGCAATACCAAAGCCTACAGCTTCTGATAAGTTATGAATGTCAAATAGTGGTCTAGGTAGCTCCACTTGTCCTTTATTCCCATTGATGATATTTTCAAGACCTAAAACAACTTCCAAAAGGCGGGGTTCCTCCAACTTCTTGTGTGAGTGGTCACTAAATTTGCTGAGGCCACAACTTTTCCTTTCTTTATCAGTGACATAAGATAGACTTTTTCTTGGGTCTGAAATGTTTTAAAACATGATGAATTGATGTTTGAACCTTTAATATAATTTGAAAATAAAATTAGGCAAATAGAAGCATACCTGGTCTGTACGAGGTTTGGGTCTTATTCTCTGGGTTCTGTGAGTATACACAAGTTTAATAATGATAACATAGGACGCTAAAACAAAATCCTGGTAATATGTATATGAAATAATATTTCCTTATCAACCTGGTCAGACCATGTTGAGTATTCTATCAGGTGGCATATTGGATCCTGCATCTCCCTTACTTGCATGATTAGAACTTTGACCATTTGCCCCCTGCAGCCATAGCGTAACATAGTTTATATTTATATGTTAAAAATAGTAGAGCAGCTCCAGCAGGTCTTGGTAGGAGGCCAGGGGCAGCCTGCATGGTCAGGTATCTCATGGAGGTAGCTGGCTAGGCAACTAATGTTGCTGTGGTGTGCAGCATGAAACGAACTGTCAATTTTTTTTTAACTACATGTAATTCTCATATATTTTGCGTGGCATTTGCATGGAAAAGTATAGAGGAAAACATATCAATAATAGGCTTTTACTACTTGATAATGCTATCAACTGAATGACTGTGTTCTTAATAACACAAGCTTACCTCTGTAGTTGTTTGCTTAACTGGAATAGATGTATTATTTATGCGCATAGTTGGCAGCTGCAAAGTGGATGTGTTATTTATGCGCATAGTTGGCAGCTGCAAAGTGTCATCAACCATTTAGAGTGAGACAAGAAACACAAGAGAAAGGAAAGCAGTTAAAAAAAAGCAAGAACAAGAAGGTTAATAGAAATATCAGATAAAAACATAAGTGTAATAGTGAACTAAAGAAGAATGGAAAGGGTAAGAAAGGTGGTGAAAAGCCAGAGAAGAAGCCAGAAGACTAGTTGAAACAGCGGTCAATTTTTTTAAACTACCATACTGGGAAAAATATAAATTGAGACATAATATAGATGTAATGCACTTGGAGATAAATGTGTGTGCCAACTTTTTAGGAACTTTATTGGCTATTTTGCGTAAAACAAAGGCTGGTCTGAAAGCATGTCAAGATTTAGTAGACCTGGGAATTCAAAAGGTTCTTCAGCCTGTTGTAGATGCAAAAAAAGAAAGGAAATAGCTCCCGATGCACCTTTTACCTTGTCTAAGGAACAGAAGAAAACTCTTTGCTCAATACTCCAAAAACATATGAACCCTGATGGTTATGCATCAAGAATGTACTTTGAGTGGACTAAAAAGCCATGACAATCATGTTTTACTACATGACATTCTTCCAGTGGCGCTCAGATCGTGTTACCTTAGCAAAGATGTCAAGAAAATAGTTGTTGGATTGTCTACTTTCTTCAAGAAGTTGTGTTCGAAGGTGATAGATGTGGCTGAGCTATACAACCACCAAGGGAGTATTGTCACCACACTTTGCAATATGGAGAAAATTTTCCTGCCACCATTCTTTACTGTTATTGTTCATTTGATGGTCCACTTGGTAGCAGAGGTTAAACTGGGTGTTCCCATGCAGTTCAGGTGGATGTACCCCATCGAGAGGTATATATATGAACTATTTTTTTTGGCTTTCACAACATACCTTCATTATATAATATAACTTGTGTCCCTGATTTGTTTTTTAGTTATCTTGTTCGGCCTAAAGGCATTTGTAAAGAATAGAGCTCAGCTAGAAGGATCAATTGCCGAAGGATTTAGAATGGAGGACTGTTTGACCTCCTTTCAAGAATTTTAAAGGAACAACAGGTTTGACACAGTGACCTTGCAACCCTGAACCTTCTGATGATAAAAATGATGTATATTTGTTTGATAGTGCTTGCTGAAGCAATTGGAAAAAGTACTTCTGTGAGTGTTGATTTTCAGAAGTAGGTCATTAATTATAAGTTGCTCTAATTTGTGTAATTTTTGGCTCAGTTCATGTCCTGACACAAATAATTTTTGTTGCAGAGAATTCTTGGATGTGGAGAAAGAAAATTGTGTCCCTCTACTTGTTGGACATCTTCTTCCATTCAAAAGTTGATCGATGAAAATTTCCTGACTGGTTGGAGCAAATTAACCAGAATCAGTTTACGCTATCACCAGATAATGTCACTGAATTAATATACAATTTCTTGGACAAAGAACATTTCAAAAGTTATATAATACTCCCCTACAACTTTGAGTAAGTATGACTATCGTAAATTGTTTTTGCACAACTTTCCTAACCATGTTCATTCTAGTTTGTTCTAATAATGTGTCCATTGATGTACACAGTTGGCACTGGTGTGTTTTTGTAATATCGGTAAATAATGTTATTGTGTTCGATTTATTGAGGAAACCTGAGACTATGAGTTTGTGCAAATTCGACCCGTGCTGAATGCGTAATAGTTCTTGACCTTTATCTGCATGCAAAAATTTATTTCTTGAATGTTCACCTAACAGTGTATTTGTCATTATTTTATTCAACAGAGCATGGAAAAATTCAGTGCAAGATCGCCTAGTGAAATCAACGTCACGGTACGTATTTTTCACGTGATTTATACACTGCATTACAATTATCTCAGGACTTAACTTTTATTTTTTTGGGACAGTGCTTTAGACAGGGACTGGGGTATAATTTATGAGCACATGTACCATTTACGTAAAATACTCATTCAACAATTAATCGTTTTGCTACCTGATTAAAATTATGCAATTGTATTAAGTATTCACATATTATCCAATTGCAGCTGATGTGGCTTAGAGACTAAGATCTGCCGGATTCAAGATTATTGGCAGTTCAAGAAACTCTCGTAGTATTTCTTGTCGACGAGGTGATCAACCCTAAAGGAGAGTTTTATTATGATGGACATCACATATACGAATACGTTACACCAGGACATGCAAGAATGAAAACATTACTAAAATAGTAAATATGTAGAAATTGCGTAACTTGTAACTATTATGACGTGTCAATTATACTAAAAACATAAATGTAATATGTATATATTATGATAACTATTATGTGTATATATATAATTACTATTATGTATATATATAATTACTATTAGTATATATATTTATGATGAATGCCGGCAATATTGGCCTCTTCCAGCACGTGCTCGAGCCCCCTTTAGTCTCGGTGGGTGTAACAACCCGGGACAAAAGGTTTCGTTAGTTCCGGTTGTCATATATACGGGACAAAAGGCTGGCCCTTTAGTACTGCCCTAGCAGTCCCAGTTGGGTTTTCGGTAATGAAAAGCCTTTGCCAACAAGGACTATAGGGGGTTTGTGCAGCCGTGTTTATTAAGTGATTGGTACGTGTGAACAACAAAATATAGCTGCAAACAAACCAGCACGCCACGGCAAGCTCAAGATATCGCTGATCTCACCATTTATATTCAAATTAAGAGAATGTCACATGATTGTAATTTTCTCCACACGTCGATTTCAAAAACCCCAATCAAAAATCAAATATATGAATTTTTGTTCATCACCGGTCCATAGACATTAGGTTTTTTCCTGTTGCTTACGGTCGTGCTGGAAACAACATGATATTAAGTATTCGATCGCGTATCAGCTAAATTAGTACAAAATAATGCGTTAAAGTAGGGTCTGTCAACAAGAATTGCTAACCTTGTCGGGTCGGGCAAACCTATTAGCACCTCAGCATGCAGCGGCAGCGGCTCCCCTTGATCTGCCACTGGGGAGGCAGCCTCGTGCCCTCGACAGGGCATGTCTGAGATCACGAATGGAATTCAAACTATATATTGGATTCCTGTCCACATTAGAGGATTTAATTGTGTATCTTACCCATTAAGGATTTTCATGATAATTTATTTGTGGGTCCGATCGATAGAGTCCATTGCATTTACTCGTGAATCACGACTGGTTCCAATACGTCTTACACCACTATATATATACATCTTATCATACTAACTCGGAGCACATCTCGTAAACTCTCATCTGACTGGAGCCCTGCTCAATACCTCTCGATCACGCATTGAATACTACACCAGGTAAGTGGAATTGTTATTAGCCAATACTTTGTTGTATCATTAGCTACGAGACTTGCTATCAGTATTAGCTGTGTGTTGCTTTAAGTAAGCTTCACAACTCTTTATTTTCTAGATATATTGTTACGTGTATGCTCTCCTATAAAAGGAGCACTGTTGACGGCGCTTAGCCACGTCAATTATGAATCGCAAGTGCATGGGTCGGTTGTTGCTTTTCCCTTAGAGAATTCCCCAAGGTTATCAATCCGTGGAACAAGAAAGTCGCTACGCCTCTCTATGCACTAACTACGTTGATCTAGAAGTGTTTCAAGCGAAGTTTATGGATGAAAGTTAAACCAAACCTAATCTGAATTAAAGAGAATTAATATAATCAATGTTTCGTAGAGAATAAGATATGGAGAGCATTTGCCCATAGGGTTTTGAGGATTACTAAGTTATGCACCTCCGAAATAAAGTACCGATCTAATCTACCCAGTTTCATAAGTCGATGCCTTTCCCTCCCACACTCGTCACGCATCAACTAGGGGTTGTCAATCATCAACCAAACAGAACCGATCTATGTACAAGATAGATTGATATCAATAAAGAATGTCGGCGATTACAAACCAAGTTCACCTTACAACCCTATGAACAAAAGTAGGCTTTTCACCCCATAAAACTAGTCCATGGTGACGGAGTTCATGGTGTAGAAGTCCCTCGGCGAAGAACTTCGCCGTCCTCCAATCTTGCCACGGCCGTCGGCTTCTCGGTGTGTGTTTCGACAATACGGCGGCTCTTTAGTGGGAATTAGTGTCTGTTTCAGTGAAACATAATAAACTTTAAATAGTCCGAGGGAACCCTAGCTCGAAGGGGAGGTTGAGGCGGCGCAAAACATGGAACTGAATTGGTAACTTATGTCCTTCACATATTTTGGCCCTTTTGACGTCGTTTGCTTCAGAATAAAATTGGATCTTTGATTTGTGTGCTGGATTTCCTCCGATCCCGAAGTCATCCAAGTGTGTTCTTCAACCCTTTGCCCGTGAACATATCCTTGGGGTCGGTCACGCTCTTGGTCTTGGTCCAAAGTGCTGATTTATAACTCAAAAACTTGCATAAACCAACACCCTTCAAAAATATGCGCATGTGCCAAAACGGGGTTATTTCATGCGCCAAGTGGCGGGTTAGTATAAGAATTAGCCCAAAAACTCTACCTAAATGGCACTAAAAAGGTGTAGCTAATGAGCGCCAACAAGCACCCACAAAATGGTCCTCGTTGGACCACGCAGAAATAGGGTGACTACAAGGGCGGTTTGGGCACGGACGTAGGCCAAATCCTCCTCTAGTCACATATGTAGTCACTGAAATCCGAGGCTAAAGCTACTTGTTTTCTTCTGTTTCTACCGGGTCCTGCTCATATTAGTTGGGTTTCTGTTGGAAAATTAGTCAATTGGAGTTTCAGAAGACTGAAAAACAGCTAACCATTAATCACTGTAATTTGAGGGGTAAAGCAATGCTGTTGGAGTGCATGAAGCTAAAAAAATTTGCTGGACCGGTTGTGTCTTTCCAAATAGATCCTTACTCTATATATGGCTAACATCAAAACCATCGTGACTGGCTAGCACTCGATCGGGATGGTCCACATGCATGCTGCACGTCTAGTCAATCGCTTAAAGCGCAGGGCGGAGCTAGAGATCTAGACATAGCCGCAACCAATGCAACAAGCTAAGTTGGCAACAACTGTAAATGAAGTAGACAAGAATTCCTCTAATCTATGACGTGGCATAAGATATGTTTTAAAATGCCTAGAAAAAAATATACAGTACCCATTGTTTAAATGAAGTAGACAAGAATTCCTCTAATCTCTGAAGTTGTATCATTGTTTCATTTTAGTCCAACAAGTTGTAAACATTGCACCCATATACATGATGTTTGCATCATCATATCATTTTGGTTCAACAAGTTGTAAACGTTGTACCAACCATACATTAAGTTGTTCACGGTGTACATATATAGTCCACTATACATTAGAAATTATATTTCATAGGTATGACATTGACAAACGAATTAATCCTCCTAATATATATCACAGTAGATGTGGAATGCATGCTATCCTCTTATTATTTTACTATCACAGTATCACTCTATGTATTTCATCTCTTGTAGCCATTCTTTCTTATTTTTTCATTTTATTTAAAATGATATTTTTAATCCTAACCTGATTTAAATTGAACAAGGTAATATGTCACATCTACCTATTCCCTATCACATCATATGAAAATGCATAAAAATATTGTTAGTCTATCCTCGTGGATTGCACAAAATAATGTTAACGTATTATATTAGATCGTATCTCACCACATCCTATAACTTTTTGTGTTGTATAACATTATAACTCATCGGACCGAAATGAAACGTCACAAATTTGTGTTTTGCATTGATGATTGATTACATCTATTCATCTAGCAAGTCCTTGGCAACCATGCCACGTTTGAAATACAGATTGTGGTGTGTATAGTGGGGTGTTTATGCACATTTGCGAACAACGTATCGTATGGTGGGTTCAATATTTACAACTTATTGATTTAAAATGATACAACAATGCAACTTCATGTATGTAGGGTGCATCGTTTACAACTTGTTGGACTAAAATGAAAACAATTGTGCAACTTTCATGTATGGTCATTGCACTTTACTCTAAAATTTATTCTAGAAACATATAACCTGTTGGTCCCACTTTATTGATTATTTAGTTTTTATTAGGAGTGTAACCGAAACCATACCGAACTGAAACTACGAGGCAATTCGGTTTCTTAGAATGGGTACCGATCGGTTCTTTTTAGAATGAGTTACCGAGGAATTTTGGTTTCGGTTCGGTTCCCAGTACTAACCGAAGGAACCGTGAGTAGCATCAACAAAAATCAGAAAAACACCAATAACATAAGCACAAGTCCTTCAAATGAAGGACAAATCATCGCAAGCAGGATTGATTGCACTGGATCTACGATGGAGAGGGCTTGCGGGGAGGAGGGAAGGCACCGCCACCACCTCAAGATTCCGGGATCTCGCGATGGCCGATGGGGAGGCGCCGCTGTGCCCACCGCTGCTGGCACCACGAGCCACGGCGAAGGGGAAGCGCTGCCACCGTTGGTGAAGGGGAGGAGCTGTCACTGCGCCACTGAGGGAGCTGCTGGTGCACCGCCGCCATTGGTGGAGGGGAGGGCGCCGCCACTGGTGGTGAAGGGGAGGCACCACCACCAGCCGCCGGCCTGCCACCGTTGGACCCAGGGACAAGGGGTAGGCGCGCTGCGCCGCGATTAGGAGAGAAGGTGAGGTGCGCCACGGGCATAAGGTCGCCGATCGCCATGCAGGAGAGAAGAAGATGCGTGGGTCGGTCGGGAGCGTGGGGGAAGGTGGCAGGTGGGGAGGCTGCGACTGGGAGGGAGGAGTTTAGGGTTAGGGTTTGTTGATTTTTTCGTGTTTATAATAGTTCTAGATGTCCTATTGGGCCGACTATTCCTGGGTCTGTTGATGGGCGTTCTATGGTCCACTCTTGGTTCTTGTGTTTGTAACCTGAACTGAGCCGACCAAACCGAGGCAGCTTCAGTTTCCACATAATAGTTATCAGAACCGAACCCAAATTCTCGGGTCCCGGATTCTTTCGGTTCGGCTTCTCGATTTTTTTCCCAAGCTCCTAGTTTTCATCATTAGTGTGACTTTGGTTAAGACGAATATTAAACAAACATTAATGTCTGTATAGCAAAAATTTATCTAATCAAAACATCTGTTACAAATTAGAATTAATAGGACTTAGAATGAAATTGTGTGTATTTTGATAGTTTTCCCTCGTCTTTGGATAGACAAAATAACAAGTAGATCATATATTGAACTAAAATTAAGAACACACGTGCGGCACGCACGTATTTTAAAAGCAAATCTAGTGAAATGTTATATCACGCATGAGGCCAAAGATTCTTGCCTCGTACACACATCACCTAAATGGAATTGAATTTAGATGCTAGGAAATATCACCTTATTTCTTATATTTAAGCTTTCTTAGGTGGCTTAGAACTCCACATCATGAAACTACAATTTTTTCATGGTCACTTTTTAAAAAATACAACACGATGGAGTATAGCAACTGACACTGTGCCTTTTCTCTCTTAAAAAACATAGTCTGCCTTTTCTGCTATCACATTTTTAATACTTTTCCTATCCCCTCACGTTAGTCATCCCCTCCCTCAATATGCCAGTGACGTGTGGGACGAAGCACGTGTCAGTCATGCTCCAACCTCTGCTGGGGGGAGAAAAAGCGAGCAATCAGGAGGCCCGTTACCGGCGTAAATGTGTGTCGCGCCGTCGAGGGCGGACCTCGCCACGAATCCATTGTAGATGAAGTGCTGCATCGCCGTCGTTGGCCGCGAAGGCTCATTGCAGTATTGCAGTGGTGCAAGTAGGAGGAGCACAACGCCTCAGGTGGACAAAACAAGCTGGAGTCGCATCATGGGTTTAGTGGCTAGCGCTCGTTGTCTCTGTTCAGACAAGCAACCGGGAGGTTGGAATCGGTCACTCAGGTGAGATTTTTGACAACCGGCCATAGCTTGGGAATTTAATCAAGCAAAAAGGAGACGGAGCGCTCCGTTGCTCGAGGCGTCGGGTGGGGTGACGCAGGGATGCGTTCTTTGAGGAGACCGCAAATTCGCAAGGGGAGGCAAGGCAAGGCC
>JACEFO010001804.1:0-21747 GCA_015342445.1 Digitaria exilis
CCATATGCTCATGACCTAGATCAAAAACTACGCAAGATGGCTCTCGATACCACTGTAGGGGAAAATGGGTAGCTACGCTAGAAACTAAAACAATTTTAATCTACCACGTAAACCCAGAACCTGCGAGTAGGAGATCCACAGATCGCTACCACTACACGCACGACTGTGACATCCCTGATGTAAAAATATTGAAAGTACTTTTAAAACAGGATAAAAGGGGAAAAAGTGGTGTTGGAACTCAAAAATTCATCAAAATTCAAATTTAAATTCAAAAGCAAAGGACCTTGGACACCCAACTGAAATCTCAAGACTTGGGTGCTGAACTTAAAAAATCTCGGACCAAAGTAGTTGTCATCACCTACACCTACAGCCCTTCGCGACAACCTCGCCACGGCGTTCGTTCCGCTCGATAACCCTCGAGCGGGGATGTCCGTCACGATCGAGCTATGTCCGTGACGATCGAGCCTAGTCAGTATTGTCCGTGACGATCGAGCTATGTCCGTGACGATCGAGCCTAGTCAGTATTGTCCGTGACGATCGAGCTATGTCCGTGACGATCGAGCCTAGCCAGTAGTTTCCGTCACGATTCGAGGCCGCACGATAGGACCCTCGAGGCTCCGCAGCCAAGCTCGAGGACTTACCCTCGAGCGACGTTCCGGCACGCTCGAGGCTCCGCAGCCAAGCTCGAGGACTTACCCTCGAGCGACGTTTCGGCACGCTCGAGGCTTCGCAGCCAAGCTCGAGGGGGCACACACCCTCGAGTGGCGTTTCCGACCATTCGAGGCTCGGAAAGCTCGAGCTTGCGGTTCAAGCTCGAAGCGCCGTAGCGCCTGGTCGAAGTGCCTGGTCCAAGCTCGAAAGTTGTGTCCCACACCTCAGACCCCAACTTTTAATTTTACCCGTTTCGAAGTTCAGTTCGAATTTTTGGAGAAAATTCGAATTTGAAATCGGAGCTCCACGGGCATGCTACAGTGCCCCTGGCGCGCGCTGCGCCGGCCGGAGCTCGGCCGCCACGTGGCCGGCGAGCGGCGCAGGCGGCGCTGAGCTGGCCAAGCCGCGGCGGACGCTGGCGCTTGTCGCCTAGCTCTTGTCCGGCCACTCCCGAGCCATCACTTCGCCGCTGTCGCCTCGCCTCGCCTCGCGCCGCGGAGCGCCATCATACGGTCGCGCGCCGCCGTGGCCGCACGCGCGCTCGCGCCGCGCCGAGCGCACTGTAGGCGGTAGTCTCCGTTCGCGTCGCGCCAAAGCCTCTGCTGAGGATCTCCACTTCATCACGCGATGATCTTTGACGCCCAACCGCGCGTGTGCACTCTGTTCGAGCTCGCCGCGCCATCAATGGCGACCGCGACAGCCACCCACGCGCTCGCACGCTCCCGAGGCCGCATAGTGCCTCCCTTGCGTGCTCAATCACTCCACCGCGCACTCACACCCCTCCTCTCACTCGCTCAGTTGTCCATTTCCACTTCCCCGCGCTCGCTCGGTCTTCTTCTTCCTCGCGCCGCGCGAACCGAGCCGAGCTTCTCCGAGAAATTCACCCTCCACACTCCACCATTCCCAAATTCGTCCCGCACGAAGCTAGCCCTCTACTCCAGCTCCATTTCCCCCCGTTTTCCCCAAGCCATTGTCCCTTCTCCGGCGAGAATTCGTGATTTCCCCCAAATCGCGATTTTCGGCCGCCGGAGCACCCGCACGTCGAGACCCTACTCCGAGCCGTCCCCGAGGTCAACCGAGCACGCCATTGGCTTCCTCGAGCTCCACTGGTGCTCTAGGACCCCTCGAACCTCGGCGAACGACCCCGAGCTCACCGGCGTAGAAGCCGCGGCGGCCGCGCCGCCACCACCTCGTCGTCGGCGCAACCCCGACCATCCCCGGCCTCCAAACCGTCCCCAAACGACTCGTGGTGAGCCCGGGATCCTTTTCCCCCACTTCCCCGTGCCTAGTTCGCCATCGTTTGGCCGGCGCAACTCCGGCGAGAGCCGAGGGCCTTCCTTCATCGTCTTCGTTTGTCTAGGGGTCTCTGCGCAAAAGTTCAGGGACTCGTTCGCGAAGTTTTGAAAGTTCTAGGGTTCCCTGCGAAAATAGATTCTTAAAACTAGATTGTTTTTCCCGAATCTTGTAAAAACCATTAAAAATCGTACAAAAATCAGAAAAATGCGCAAAAATACTCTCTGGATTCGTGAGAGTCTAAACTACAATCTCTATTAGACATGTTTATACTTTTGATGAACTGTTTTTGAGCTAAAATTCAAACTATGAAAATGGAAAGTAGTGCACCATTTCAAATCCAGAGCTCCGCTAGGGTTGAGATTTGGATATGTTGTGTGTAGTGACTTTGGACAGCTTGTGTCCAAAGGGGACCTAAAAATATGAACTGTAGCTCCAGTTATAAATTAAAATGTGTTTTCTGTCTTTTTGCAGTGCAGAAATCTTTAAAAATAATCTGTGCAGTGAAAAATCACCATTTTGCTCCAGAGGACTAAAAACTTGTTAGCACACATGTTAAAAATGAAAAACTAATTTTTGCTCTGTTTAGGATAGCAAATAAATAAATATGTGTTTTTGGTTAGAAATTTATTGAGGACTACCCAAGGGTTATTTTGAGCCACCACTTGGCCAGAGCCCTCCTCATGCTATTGCCTAGCTTTGGTAGGAAAATCTCCTGAACTAGATGAATTTTCGATTTTATATGATTTAAATTCGATTCTGCTAGCAGCTGTTTGATATATTTTTAATAAATTATGTGTAGCTCAGAATTAACTAAATTTTGGAGTGAGCTTAGCTCTTATACTCCAGTAGCTGCCATAAAGTTTAGAGCTAAAAATGATGAACAGAAATGGAGAAACAAAACTGAGAAGGAATCTAGGTGGAAATCGATTTATATAAAAAGATAAAACCTTTTGGTTAATTAGTTAGAATAAAATGGATGGAATCTGAAATTCCAGAACAGCCACCCTAAGTTATGCATCTCATGTAGAAGGCGCCATCCCGGACGGCAACTACCACCTCATTCCCGCAGACGAGGAAGAAGTCCCGGAGGAAGGTGCCGGTGCAGGATCGACCAACCCGGAGGCTAACCCCCAGTTCGAGCAAGAAGGCAAGCCCCGGAGCATGACCTAACCTTTATCAAATTATGCACTTTGAATTCTGTATGTTTGTGCATTTACGTTCAAGGAGTTGATTGAATACCTTAGCTGCACATTTCCTAGTACCTATGACTTGCAATACTAGCATGAAAGGATTGATAGGGCATTGCTTTAGGTCCGTTACAAGTCGAGTGATTTCCTGTCACTCGCGAGACATAGGAATTGCTTGTCTTTACTTATGTTGGAATCATAAGGATTGACGGGCAGGATGATAGATGTAGATCTCCCGTCCGTGTATGATAATTGATTTAAGGTCGAAATGTGTGGTTGAGTGTGTCAAGTTTTTGAACGTACCACATGCATGCCGGTATATGGGAGCCGGTAAGCCCGGTACCAAATTGAAGCAGCTAGGGCCGATAGCCATCTCTCCTTGGAAACTTTGTTTTCCCCTGCCGTACACTTGTGGATATATGCGTGAGACTGTGAGTGAAGCAGTAAACCTTTATCCTAAGGAAATGGACCCGGTTCCGAATTGTGGATCAATGGGAAAGGTTGGGAAATGCTTGTGCCTTTTATAGCAAGCAGAGTATCCGTGTGTGTTGGGTTTCCCCTGGCCAGGTAGCAAAAATTCGGTTCGAACTGTCCGCTTCTCGCGGTTAATGAGACTGCTTGACCGCCCTGCTACATTGAGTAACAAGTGGAACTTTGAGATTGATAAACTTGTTGTATGAATTAAATTGTATTGCACCACTTGTATGCTTAGAGAGGATGCTAATCTAGAATGGTCAAATTTACTAGAATATGATGCTAAAACTTGAAAGCAAGGACCTACTTTTAGTCGCTTTTTGGCAAACAAACCCACCAGCCAAAAGCCTCTCATGTCTAGATGTCGGTGATGTAGTTTTCACCCGATGGGTAAGCCTTGCTGATTATTAGTATACTCAACCTTGCTTGTGGCAATGATTTACAGGTACACCTTTGGATGTCGATGCTTTGTCTTGGCCTACCCAGGTTCCACCTGGCTGGCACATCGAATGGGTTCCGTCCTCTGCCAAGGATCGGGAGGAGTAGCATCGTGGCAGGCTTCAGCACGGTGTTATTGTATCGTCGTTAGATTATCTTCCGCTGCAATGAAACTTTTATTTCCGCTGCAAGACTTTGTACTCTGATTTAAATTTGAACTTATTTTGTAATAACTTGTGATACCTATTTGTGTAAGTTAATTTGTGGAATGTTGTAATCTCTGGAACTCACCTTCGTGTGGGCGTGCTGTTGTTTCGATCGAGAAAAGAACGTGGTTAATCGGGTTTAATCCGACGGCGCTCCAGCTTATTCCGGATTAAGTACCTGACTACTCGGTTAGTGGTCCCGGGGTACTTAACTTGGAATAATTTCGGAGTGGTCCGCCACAGCTGGCATCAGAGCCGAAACAGCGCACCAGAGAGACCAACAAACCTTAAGTAAATATTTTTGGAATAAAATTTGCCAACTCGTACTTCCGCCGTGCTTTTCGGTGGAAGGTTGTTGTTAGGACCGCTAAGGATGTTACCTAGAGCGTGAAGCCTATGTGGGTTAAGGGATCACGATATGATAGGTGGCAAATAATATATTATACTGACTTCCAGCACATTTCATTCTTTCATTTACTTTACGCAATGGTGGGCGCAAGGTACGGCGATTGCTGTAACGTACCACGGCACTATATGAAAATATAGTGGCGGCACATAGTCAATACGCTGTGATGGCGTATGAAAATAGAATAGGATGGTGGGCGCAAGGTACGGCGATTGTTGTAGCGTACCACGGCATCATATGCAAATATGATGGCGGCACAAAGTCAATACGCTATTTCATGAGCGTATGAAACTGTCAATATGTTGCTTTGGTGACATATGAACATTGCCCGTTCCAATGTTAAACGTTCGGGTGCCACCTCTATAGTGGGTGGTAATGAATGGAGACGCTTTCGTGAGTGCTGGCACGAAAGGTTGATTATACATGCTCTGGAAAGGAATTTTCTGCAGGTACACTAACCGCGAATCCATATGTTGAAACGGTTAGAGATGTTCGACTAGTTAATATAGGGAGAGACGGATATTGCCTAGCCACCGGCACTAACTTCGTAAGCCAAAAGTTTATTGGCATGTGTGTTGGTGAGAACGAATAGGCCGCTCATGCATTGCATATCGCTGAATTAATATCGAATATTAATAAGTGACCAAATCGAACCGCCGTCAAAGGAATTGAAATCACAACCCAAAAATCCTGCTGAGAACAATCTGTTTGCACCCTTAATTCGAAACTGAAAACGTGTCGAACGAAAAGTGTTCAACACGAAAGTTGTCATAAATATTATGAAGTAAATGCTGGAGAAATTTCAACGAAAATGGTTCAGTAAAATTGGAGTTATGCTAAAAATGGTAACCCCCTGTCTGCTGGAAATTCTGGGGACAGTGAGATAAAAATTGAATTTTTACACCATTTTAACGACAGTTTTTGCTCAACCTCCAACATGAAACTTGTTAGGAATTATTTAAACAATGTCCTGGCCAAATTTGGGGATTTTTGAGCTTGTAGATTTCGAGATGTGTAATTTTTACCACCCTGCACAGAATCTGTTTTTGCTCTTTGGCACTAACCGGTTCTCACCCTTGCCCCTTTTCCTTTTGGTTCAGATGGACGCCCTCGCTGACCTGGCTAGCTACCCCCAACGACGTGTCTTTCTCTGATTGCTTGGGATGGGAAGGTTTCCCTAGCATCTTGTGGTCGGTTCTACAGGCACTTGGCTACCCTACACCGCCGAGTATGAGAGGACTATTATCCGCGACCGAGGTGTGGTTCGTTCCCGTGTTGCGGTTGGTGTACACCGTCACCCGCCGTGTCCTAGTTCCCCCACCTGGACGATGGAAGTTGATGGACACCACATGGAGACGACTTGTGAGCTAGCTGCCTTGAATGGCATCAGTTCTTTTTGTGCTCAGAACCAGAGCTTGGTAGAGCACCAGTTGCTTGGGCTGTTTCCACCCGACTCAGCCGGATGATCCCCACTGGATGAGGCGCTACCTTAGCTCTCCTTTGAGGATGGCGGAGAACCCGTCGCTGCAGCCGCTTTGATGATGAGGTGGATACGGGCGTATCACCGTTTGCAGGCACTTCTTGGACGGTCGCAGAGCGAGATGCTCAACATTGCTATGGACATGTCCGCTCGCGCCGTGACATAGGGGTTGAGAGGACCTCCTTGTCCATTGAGGTGACCACTAGAGATGCCATGATTGCTGACTTGGAGAGGCAATTGAATGACCTCCAGATTGCACACAACAACACCCAGAATGAGTTAGCACAAACTAGAGAGGAGCTTGAGGAGGTACATGGTACCTTGGAGCATGCAAATGCTATGCTTGCCGCCCATGACGCTCAGCACCTTCTTGAGCAAGAAGGAGGGAATGGTGAAGGAGAGGCCCCCGATTCCGACATGGACACGAGGATAACATGCCGTCCCTTCCAGCTCCACCTTCACCTATGGGCAGCGAGGCTACTGCTAACAACCTGGATGATTTTTAGAGTGGTAGTAGCAAGTTTACTCCTCCGCTAGGCCTAGATTTTGGCTTCGTCTTGTAATAGGCTAGATGGAGTTGAGCTTCCCCTTTTATCTTTTGGTGGCAATGTAAATTAATGGTGTGGTTGTGGTGTAAAACTTGATGAGTGTAATAGCTGTGTTGAAAACATTCTGCAGCTGACCTTGTTTTAATTATTGATGGGTTTCCATTCATTTCTGGGCTGTGATGTGAACTACAAAGTTGTTTGGAATTTGTCAAACAAAATGATCACCAAATTGCAACCCCATTGGTTAAGCGAAATAAAAATGGCAACCAAAACACTATAGCTCGGCCTGCTGAAAAACAGCAAATGCAGAGAGCTAAAGATTGAATTTTTCGGCTTAGTTCCAGTCGAATTTGATTCCGAGCCCAACATGAAAGTTGTAGAGCATAAAATTTTCGAGCTACTGACCGAATGGGAGCATTTGACTTGTTTCCTGTTGGGAGATATGATTTTTCTTCCGAATGCGTGCTGACTTGCCATTCTGCGCAGTACACTTTAATATATTGTCACGTTCTATCTTGTCATTCATTATGCAAGCTTATGGATTGTGGCTAATACAAGTACCTTCTGCAGATGGCAATCACCCGCAGCGGTCACGACGCTAGTGGCTCCAACGCTAACCAGCAGGGGCCAGAGGGGCAGCAACAGCCACCGCCACCTCCTCCTCCGCAGCAACCTCCGACGTGGCAGCAGCTGTATGCCACGCAAACGGAGCTCTCCGGAACCTGCAGCATCAGCAGCCAGATGATCGAGCAGCAGATGCTTCAGCAGGGAGGTCAACGAGCCCCTCAGCCTCAGGTGGCTAGATATGAGGATTTTCTGGCAACGCACCCGCCGATTTTCTCACGAGCTGATGAGCCCTTGGGAGGGCGACACCTGGATTCGAGCTATCGAGTCTAAGTTCACCATCCTGGCGACGCCTTGCACATCCAACCGCAAGGTCGTGTTTCGCGGCGCAGCAGCTCCGCGGCCCAGGCTCTCCTATGGTGGGAGAACTACCTGGCCCTGCAGCAGGAGGGGTCATGTAGTTGAGTGGGATGAGTTCAAGGCTGCATTCAAGGCTCATCACATTCCGGCCGGTCTGGTGGAGCGAAAGCTGAATGAGTTTTTGGCGCTGAACCCAGGGTACCCGTATAGTGCTTTCAGTACGCCCAGGCCTTCAATGGTCTGTGCCCTTATGCGGGTCATCACGCCGACTCCGACGAGAAGAAGCTAGAGAGGTTCCGACGTGGCCTTAACACCAAGTTAAAGGCACAGTTGGCCACCACCCGTGCTGCCACGTACGGCGATCTCGTGTGACCTTGCCATCGCCCAGGAAGACGCCAATATGGTGCACAAGGCGGAGAAGAAGAGGAAGACTCCCGCTGGACCGTCAAGCGCGCAGCCACAGAGGTTCCGCTTGGTTCCCCCGGCTGCACCGCAGGGACAGTCCAGGGCACCTCAGGGAGGTGGATGGGTTGTTGCTAGGCCGCCACAGCCTAACGCGCCTCGTTTCCCTCCACCGCCGCAGCAGCAGCAAGCACCAAGGCAAAATGCACAGCAGCCAGCTCGCCCAGGAGCCGGCTATCAGTGTTCAAGTGTGGAAGTAAAGATCATTTTATCAAGGATTGCCCGCAGAACAAGCAGCAAAACCAACGCTCGGGAACTCAGCAAGGCAAGGGCAAGCAGCAGCAGCGTGTGCAAGTTCGGCAAGGATGGCTCAACTACACCACCTTGGCCGACCTACCCGAGGGAGCCCCAGACATGACTGGTACTTTCCCTATCTGCACTCAACCTGCTGTGATATTGTTTGATTCCGGGGCAACACATAGTTTTATAAGCACAAGGTTTCATGTGAAATGCGGATTAAAAATCATACCATACCAAATCATCATACGTGATATCAACTGCGGGAGGTAAAATTGCATCCAACCAAGTCACCCACAAGGTTCCAATCAGGCTGGGAAGTAAAACATTTCCTACTGATTTGATTCTGCTGGGAATGGAAGAAATTGACATTGTGTTAGGAGCCAATTGGATGACTCAACATAAGGTTGTCCTAGATGTTGCGGAACGAGTTGTTGAGATAAACTCGCCTATGCAGGGCCCGAGTGTGCTATATCTGCCACAACGGACTTGCGCCGATGCGTGTGCTTATGCAATGGTAGAAACCCAACTAAAGGACATTCCGGTGGTATGTGAGTATGCCGATGTATTTCCGGATGACTTACCTGGGATGCCGCCGGATAGAGACATTGAATTTGTGATTGAACTTCAACCTGGCACAGCACCTATATATCAAAGAGACCGTATAGAATGCCACCCAATGAACTGGCTGAATTAAAAATTCAACTCCAAGAATTGCTAGATAAGGGTTTCATTCGTCCAAGTGTATCACCTTGGGATGTCCTGCTATCTTTGTGAAGAAGAAGGACCATTCCTTGAGGTTGTGTATTGATTACCGGCCTCTCAATGCGGTAACTATTAAGAACAAGTATCCGCTTCCCCGTATTGACATCTTGTTTGACCAACTAGCTGGCGCCAGAGTGTTCTCAAAGATTGACCTTCGCTCTGGCTATCACCAAATCAAAATCAGGCCTTGTGACATTCCAAAGACTGCCTTTTCCACACGTTATGGACTTTATGAATTCTTGGTTATGTCTTTTGGACTCACCAATGCCCCGGCCTACTTCATGTACCTCATGAATTCGGTCTTCATGTCTGAACTAGACAAGTTGTGGTGGTTTTCATTGATGACATTCTTATATATTCTAAGAATGAGGAAGAGCATGCCGAGCACCTTCGCATTGTTCTTCAGAGATTGAGAGATCACCAGCTCTACGCCAAGTTCTCCAAGTGTGAATTTTTGGCTAGAGAGCGTGAAGTTTCTTAGGCCACACGGTTTCCAAGGATGGTATATCCGTGGATCCAACCAAAGTGCAAGAGGTGTTGGATTGGCAACCACCTACTTCTGTCCACGAGATTCGGAGTTTTTCTGGGTTTAGCCGGTTATTACCGCCGTTTTATTCCGGACTTCTCTCGGATTGCAAAGCCCATGACCGAACTCTTAAAGAAGGGAGTCAAATTTGAGTGGAATGACAAATGCGATGAAGCTTTCCACACCTTGCGAAGACATTTGACTTCAGCCCCAGTTTGGCTCAGCCCGATTGCACCAAGCCCTATGATGTCTATTGCGATGCATCAGGCACCGGCCTTGGCTGTGTTCTCATGCAAGAGAACCGAGTCATTGCTTATGCTTCTCGAGCACTTCGGCCTCATGAGCAAAACTACCCCACACATGATCTTGAGTTAGCAGCGGTCATTCATGCTCTCAAGATGTGGAGACACTATTTGATGGGTGTTCCCTGCAACATATACACAGACCACAAGAGCCTCAAATATGTCTTCACTCAGGCACATCTGAACATGAGGCAGCGAAGATGGTTGGAGTTAGCAAAGGACTATGACCTTAGTGTGCATTATCACCCCGGGAAGGCTAATGTAGTTGCTGATGCACTAAGCCGCAAGGCTCATTGTCATTGTCTTTCCGTGGAGTCCTACGCTGACACCCTGTGTCATGAAATGGCAAAGCTCAATTTGGAGATTGTTCCACACGGGTACTTCAGCCATATTGCAGTGGAACCAACCTTGCACGATCAGATTGTTGTAGCCCAATTAAATGACGCGAGCATTAAAATCCTTAAAAGGAAATTGTCTAAGGAGAAGGTGAAAGAGAAGTACAAGTGTTTCCGGCTAGATGGGCAGGGAGTAATGTGGTTTGGGCATCGCCTCGTGGTGCCTAAAAACACGGAACTCCAGAAGAAGATTATGGATGAGGCACATCTCTCTAAATTTTCTATCCATCCCGGCAGCACCAAAATGTACCAAGATTTGAAACAAGACTTTTGGTGGACTCGAATGAAGCGAGAAATTGCCACGTATGTGTCGGAATGTGACACATGCCAGCGGGTTAAGGCCAGCCACTTGAAGGTAGCAGGCACGCTTCAACCTCTACCTATTCCCTCATGGAAGTGGGAAGATATAAGCATGGACTTCATTGTTGGACTTCCCAGAACCCCGCAGGGGCACGACTCCATTTGGGTAATTGTGGACCGCCTTACCAAGACCGCACATTTTATTCCGGTCAATACCTTTTATAACGCTAAGAAGTACGCGGAGATTTATTTGGAGCGGATCGTTTGTCTACATGGGGTACCCAAGACGATAATTTCAGATCGTGGTGCTCCGTTCGTAGCACGCTTTTGGGAACAATTGCAAATGTCCTAGGCACCAAACTGATCCGTAGTTCAGCATATCACCCACAGACCGATGGGCAGACAGAAAGGGTAAATCAAATACTTGAGGATATGCTTCGAGCTTGTGTTATTCATTTTGGGAAGAATTGAGAGAAGTGTCTATCTCTGGCCGAATTCTCCTATAACAACAGCTACCAAGCGAGTCTTAAAATGGCTCCTTTCGAAGCCTTGTATGGTAGGAGATGTCGGACCCCGTTGTGTTGGTCCCAGGCAGGCGAGAGATATACCTATGGCCCTGACCTTGTGAAGGAGGCAGAAGAAAAGGTTAGGATCATTCGGGAGAATTTGAAGACCGCCCAGTCACGGCAAAAGAGCTACTTTGATCAGCGGCGGAAGCCACTTCAGTTTGAAGTTGGTGATCACGTGTATCTTAAAGTCTCCCCCGACCAAGGGTGTGCAAAAGATTTGGACTAAAAGGAAAGCTTGCACCTCGTTATATCGGCCCGTATGAAATCACTCAACAATGTGGACCAGTGGCCTATCAAGTGAAGCTTCCCGAGAAACTTTCAGCTGTACACAATGTGTTCCATGCTTCTCAACTCAAGAGGTGTCTTCGTGTTCCGACCGAGGTTGTTGAACAAGAGGAACTCTCGGTTGAACCGGATCTCTCTTACGATGAGCATCCCGTTAAGATCCTCGACGAGAAAGAGCGACAGACACGAAGGAAGGGAGTTAAAATGTACAAAATTCAGTGGAGTCATCACTCCGAGGATGAAGCCACGTGGGAAACCGAAGACTATCTCTAAGAAGAACTTCCCCGACATCTTTTCTTAGATAAGGTACCGTTTTCCCACCTTGTTCCAAAGGGTAATCGAATCTCGGGCGAGATTCTTTTTAAGGGGGGTAGGCTGTGACATCCCTGATGTAAAAATATTGAAAGTACTTTTAAAACAGGTTAAAAGGGGGAAAAAGTGGTGTTGAAACTCAAAATTCATCAAAATTCAAATTTAACTTTAAAAGCAAAGGACCTTGGGCACCCAACTGAAATCTCAAGACTTGGGTGCTGAACTTAAAAATCTCGGACCAAAGTAGTTGTCATCACCTACACCTACAGCCCTTCGCGACAACCTCGCCACGGCGTTCGTTCCGCTCGATGACCCTCGAGCGGGATGTCCGTCACGATCGAGCTTAGCCCGGATGTCCGTCACGATCGAGCTTAGCCCGTATGTCCGTCACGATCGAGCTATGTCCGTGAGATCGAGCCTAGCCAGTAGTTTCAGTCACGATTCGAGGCCGCACGATAGGACCCTCGAGGCCCCGCAGTCCGTCACGAGTCGAGGCCGCACGTTAGGACGCTCGAGGCTCCGCAGCCAAGCTCGAGGGGCACTTACCCTCGAGCGACGTTCCGTCACCCTCGAGGCTCCGCAGCCAAGCTCGAGGACTTACCCTCGAGCGACGTTTCGGCACGCTCGAGGCTTCGCAGCCAAGCTCGAGGGGGCACTCACCCTCGAGTGGCGTTTCCGACCATTCGAGGCTCGGCAAGCTCGAGCTTGCGGTTCAAGCTCGAAGCGCCGTAGCGCCTGGTCGAAGTGCCTGGTCCAAGCTCGAAAGTTGTGTCCCACACCTCAGACCCCAACTTTTAATTTTACCCGTTTCGAAGTTCCAGTTTCGAATTTTTGGAGAAAATTCGAATTTGGAACATCGGAGCTCCACGGGCATGTACAGTGCCCCTGGCGCGCGCTGCGCTGGCCGGAGCTCGGCCGCCACCGTGGCCGGCGAGCCGGCGCAGGCGGCGCTGAGACTGGCCAAGCCGCGGCGGACGCTGGCGCTTGTCGCCTAGCTCTTGTCCGGCCACTCCCGAGCCATCACTTCGCCGCTGTCGCCTCGCCTCGGCCCTCGCGCCGCGGAGCCGCCCATCCATACCGAGCTCGCTGCCAACCGGCCGCATGGCGTCGGCCACACGCGAGCCGCTCGCGCCGCGCCACCGAGGCTGGCACGTGCGGGCAAGGTAGAGTCCGTTCGCGTCGCGCCAAAGCCTCTGCTGAGATGTCTCCACTTCATCACGCGATGATCTTTGACACCCAACCGCGCGTGTGCGCTCTGTTCGAGCTCGCCGCGCCATCAATGGCGACCGCGACAGCCCACCCCACGCGCTCGCACGCTCCCGAGGCCGCACAGTGCCTCCCTTGCGTGCTCAATCACTCCACCAAGCACTCACACCCCTCCTCTCACTCGCTCACTTGGCCATTTCCACTTCCCCGCGCTCGCTCGGTCTTCTTCTTCCTCGCGCCGCGCGAACCGAGCCGAGCTTCTCCGAGAAATTCACCCTCCACACTCCACCATTCCCAAATTCGTCCCGCACGAAGCTAGCCCTCTACTCCAGCTCCATTTCCCCCCGTTTTCTCCAAGCTATTGTCCCTTCTCCGGCGAGAATTCGTGATTTCCCCCAAATCGCGATTTTCGGCCGCCGGAGCACCCGCACGTCGAGACCCTACTCCGAGCCGTCCCCGAGGTCAACCGAGCACGCCATTGGCTTCCTCGAGCTCCACTGGTGCTCTAGGACCCCTCGAACCTCGGCGAACGACCCCGAGCTCACCGGCGTAGAAGCCGCGGCGGCCGCGCCGCCACCACCTCGTCGCCGGCGCAACCCCGACCATCCTCGGCCTCCAAACCGTCCCCAAACGACTCGTGGTGAGCCCAGGATCCTTTTCCCCCACTTCCCCGTGCCTAGTTCGCCGTCGTTTGGCCGGCGCAACTCCGGCGAGAGCCGAGGCCTTCCTTCATCGTCTTCGTTTGTCTAGGGGTCTCTGCGCAAAAGTTCAGGGACTCGTTCGCGAAGTTTTGAAAGTTCTAGGGTTCCCTGCGAAAATAGATTCTTAAAACTAGATTTGTTTTTCCCGAATCTTGTAAAATCCATTAAAAATCGTACAAAAATCAGAAAAAATGCACAAAAATACTCTCTGGATTTGTGAGAGTCTAAACTACAATCCCTATTAGACATGTTTATACTTTTGATGAACTGTTTTTGAGCTAAAATTCAAACTATGAAAATGGAAAGTAGTGCACCATTTCAAATCCAGAGCTCCGCTAGGGTTGAGCTTTGGATATGTTGTGTGTAGTGACTTTTGGACAGCTTGTGTCCAAAGGGGACCTAAAAATATGAACTGTAGCTCCAGTTATAAATTAAAAATGTGTTTTCTGTCTTTTTGCAGTGCAGAAATCATTAAAAATAATCTGTGCAGTGAAAAATCACCATTTTTGCTCCAGAGGACTAAAAACTTGTTAGCACACATGTTAAAAAACGAAAAACTTAATTTTTGCTCTGTTTAGGATAGCAAATAAATAAATATGTGTTTTTGGTTAGAAATTTATTGAGGATTACCCAAGGGTTATTTTGAGCCACCACTTGGCCAGAGCCCTCCTCAGGCCTATGCTTAGCTTTGGTAGGAAAATCTCCTGAAATGGATTAAATTTTTAATTTTATATGAATTTATCTCACTTCTGCAGTTAGCTGTTTGTTATATTTTTAATAAATTATGTGTAGCTCAAAATTAGCTAAATTTTGGAGTGAGCTTAGCTCTTATACTCCAGTAGCTGTCATAAAGTTTATAGATAAAAAATGATGAGCAGAAAAGGAGAAACAAAAATGCGAAGTAATCTAGATGGAAATCGATTTATATAAAAGAATAATCCTTTTTGTAGTTAGTTAGAATAAAATAAATGGAATCTGAATTTGCAGAACAGCCGCCCTAAGTTATGCATCTCATGTAGAAGGCGCCATCCCGGACGGCAACTACCACCTCATCCCCGCAGACGAGGAAGAAGTCCCGGAGGAAGGTGCCGGTGCAGGATCGACCAACCCGGAGGCTAACCCCCCAGTTCGAGCAAGAAGGCAAGCCCCGGAGCATGACCTAACCTTTACCAAATTATGCACTTTTTGAATTCTCTATGTTTGTGCATTTACGTTCAAGGAGTTGATTGAATACCTTAGCTGCACATTTCCTAGTACCTATGACTTGCAATACTAGCATGAAAGGATCGATAGGGCATTGCTTTAGGTCCGTTACAAGTCGAGTGATTTCCTGTCACTCGCGAGACATAGGAATTGCTTGTCTTTACTTATGTTGGAATCATAAGGATTGACGGGCGGGATGATAGATGTAGATCTCCCGTCCGTGGTATGATAATTGATTTAAGGTCGAAATGTGTGGTTGAGTGTGTCAAATTTTTGAACGTACCACATGCATGCCGGTATATGGGAGCCGGTAAGCCCCGGTACCAGATTGAGCAGCTAGGGCCGATAGCCATCTCTCCTTGGAAACTTTGTTTTCCCCTGCCGTACACTTGTGGATATATGCGTGAGACTGTGAGTGAAGCAGTAAACCTTTATCCTAAGGAAATGGACCCGGTTCCGAATTGTGGATCGATGGGAAAGGTTGGGAAATGCTTGTGCCTTTTATAGCAAGCAGAGTATCCGTGTGTGTTGGGTGGAAATGCTTGTGCCTTTTATAGCAAGCAGAGTATCCATGTGTTGGGTTTCCCCTGGCAGGTAGCAAAAATTCGGTTCGAACTGTCCGCTTCTCGCGGTTAATGAGACTGCTTGACCGCCCTGCTACATTGAGTAACAAGTGGAACTTTGAGATTGATAAGCTTGTTGTATGAATTAAATTGTATTGCACCACTTGTATGCTTAGGAAGGATGCTAATCTAGAATGGTTAAATTTACTAGAATATGATGCTAAAACTTGAAAGTAAGGACCTATTTTAGTTGCTTTTTGGCAAACAAACCCACCAGCCAAAAGCCTCTTCATGTCTAGATGTCGGTGATGTAGTTTTCACACCGACGGGTAAGCCTTGCTGAGCCTTTAGTATACTCAGCCTTGCTTGTGGCAATGATTTACAGGTACACCTTTGGATGTCGATGCTTTGTCTTGGCCTACCCAGGTTCCACCTGGCTGGCACATCGAATGGGTTCCGTCCTCTGCCGAGGATCGGGAGGAGTGGCATCGTGGCAGGCTTCAGCACGGTGTTATTGTATCGTCGTTAGATTATCTTCCGCTGCAATGAACTATTTTTATTTCCGCTGCAAGACTTTGATACTCTGATTTCATTTCAAAACTTGGTTTGTAATAACTTGGAGATACTATTTTGTGTAAGTTAATTTGTGGAATGTTGTAATATCTGGAACTCACCTTCGTGTGGGCGTGCTGTTGTTTCGATCGAGAAAAGAACGTGGTTAATCGGGTTTAATCCGACGGCGCTCCAGCTTATTCCGGATTAAGTGCCTGACTACTCGGTTAGTGGTCCCGGGGTACTTAACTTGGAATAATTTCGGAGTGGTCCGCCACATCCCTGCTCTTGTGATCCGGCTGCTGCCTTTGGTTAGCTTGGGCTGCTTGGGTCCAAGACCATCTAGATTCATAACATCTGGTACCAGTTAGCTTTGGTTAGTCGACCCAGCCAATTTCCCATGACATCTTCACAGGAATCTTTACTAATTTGCTAGGTATTTCCTGCACGAATTTGAATAAGAGTGGCATCACTTAATTAACTATAGTAAACAGCCGAAACATATTATCCATGATGGCACAATTAGAAGTTTTATGTCCTATCAGAACTTACAGTTCCTGAAGTCTTCAAGACAATTTGCACTGCATCACCATCACTGAGTTGCTCCCAAGTATCCACAAAAGCATGTGCCAGAATCCGCTACTTGGTTTCAGTAGCAAACATGAACATATGTTTCTGCGGCTCAATGCTATGTGCCGGCCTCTTCAGTGCAATGGGTGACACCATAACAAGGGGTCCATGCTGTAGAGTGTAGTCCAGGTCCACAAAGCAAATACATCAATGAATATCGAAACCTGATTGCACAAACAAAAACAAATATTAGCCTTGCTTTTTACTTCTCGTCACTCTGTTATTATGGAAATTCAACGCCACGAGTATTCCTCGTACAATGGAATAGGAAAAGATATGGCAGAAACTAATAAGGTTGAGTTTATTTGTTCTCCAAAAGGCACATCAAATAGCCATTAACTAGATTATACCCGCATATAGCTCAAGTGAAGAGGTAGTAAACCCAATATGCTGCGGAAAGTTTAAATATGAGGGTGTCTGCAGCTGCATATATTGTGAAGTTGAAAGGACTATGCACAATGCACTCTCATTTCAGCTTTCATTCTTGAATACTGAACAATTATTATGTGTTCCCATCTGTATAACAACTAAATAGGAAATGGAGAAGCACTTTTCTGTTTTAGTTTTATATTTTTGCATAATGAAGCGTAATCTCTTAATGATCATTGTATGCAGCATGTTAACTGACTGCTAACATATTAACTGCTAATTATACGACAAAAACTATTTCTCCAGTGCCTCATGTATGATGAAGAGTAGATTCATGGTAGTGCATATATGCATAAAGCACATGTGGAGTAGCAAATCAGTAACAGGCAGCAACCAGAATAAAATTAGGATTACTATGATAGAAGAAGGCTGGTGCCACTTCTATTTTATGTCTTGTGTCATGACATAGTATATTCACCTTGAATATGCTTGTATCGAGTCCTTAAGTGTCTAAGTAGGTGTCACGGTATATCGCGTAGAATATGCCACTTAGAGTCTATATATGTATCAAAAGCTGCCCTTTGAGCCTTTTGAGGGAAATGAAAAATTCCGTTCGGGCCGAAATACTAAAAGTCAGGGCTACAACACAAAGAGCACAATGTTAGATAAATAAACAGATAAAGATAGTTTATACAGCTAAAACATAAAATCAACTTAATGTTTTTCCAAGGCCATTACAAATGACAAGCTGATACCCCATTTTAGAAATTGAAGTGCATACTTGAAGCTCAGACATTACTTAGTGGCTACAAGTTTTATAGTCCAGATATAAAAATTAAAGCTTAAGATGGTTGCAAGGTAAGGTGCAAGAAAGGGAGTGATCAAATGAACATATGCATGGTGTTAATATGTACTGTGTCCTGGATCAGATCCCAATTCAGAACATTTATGTTTTGTTGATTGGCGAGAAACCACATATGTTGTTACATCCTAGATGCCAGCACATTCTAAAGATGGGGCCAAGATGATCATTTCTATTGCAGGTAGAGTATGTTCAAAATTGTACATAGGCAATGGGAGATGAATTTAAGCCAGATAGCAGAGTTTCACAAACAAATTTCAAAGAAAATAACAGAATAAAGTTTCCGCCAGTCTAGTGAATGGGCTTCATGTAAGTACAGTAAACAAGTGCAGCAGTCTACCAAATGCAATTAATAATCTAAACAATGCAGGCTGAATGCTAACAAGAATCATCTAGGCAGATGTGACTATGACTACAGACTACTGTAATGCAATGGATGAACTGTACACTGCATGGATGAACTGTAATTTTCTTGCACCTAGTAATTTTATTTATTAGTCATCCCTGCATGGATGAACTGTACACTGGGGACTGGGCTCTCTTGTTGTTTTGGTGCACTGATGTTGGCCTGTGCTAATAAGCAAACGAGACAAAGACTAGTAATACTGAATGCTTGTTTTGCAACAACCATTCTCAGGTACAAAAGGATTTCCCACCGACAAAAAAAGATTATTCCAATATTTTCATATGCTACACCAACGAAACAATTAATTACCTAGACCTGTTTCAGTTACTCACCAGTATGAACAGCAAATATGATATGAATATTCAGAAGAAAATAGTTTGTTTTCATAAACAAAAATTATCAATCCAGTATTGATCAAGACAAGATATATTAACAAATAACTAATAAAAAGATAATAATGCACACTTTAACCAGTTATAAGCTTCAATTGCATTCTGTGGCTGATCCTGGATGCCTCTCCAGTATGCTTGATGACCATGCATACTAAAACTTCCAACCTATCTTCAACCTTCTGGTTACTGTTGTGACCAGGGTAAAAAGTAATAACCATGAATGGCATGTTTTCTTGATCCATAAGCCATACAAGCAAAGGCAAGGTGAGACCCCACATATTCTCCCAAGCTCCTGCTATACATGCTTCAGCGACACTTGTCTCAAAAAGCAGAGTCATTCCCAATGGTACTTGGTTACCATCATTCAGCACTGGAAGCAGCTTTCTTTTTGGCACCAGGGTGCTTAGCTATTCCGTTAAACAATGGATTGAATGAACAACCATCTTGTTTCAAAACTCTTGAGAGCATTTCAAACGGAATTTCTATCATCTTATCCGATGAATCCGTCTCACGACACACTCTACCCTGAAATTAGTTGTATTGTAGGAAACACTATCAGACCCACAATGCTGCTGAGCTCACCATCTTCAATCAAAAAGCTTGGAAGCTTGTTCATTGTTGCCAGATTTTGCAATAGGCAAACATCAGAAGTGGTGTAAGTCATCTTATTTGGAGGTATATCCCTAGATATGCATCTCCTTAAAGTAGGTAATCGCTTCATCAAATTTTTCCTATTTTGCATAAACCTTGAATTCAGTAATTGTATTATAGCCAACTACTCAAGCTTCAATGTGTTCTAAATAACTATACATGCGCAAAAATAGCCTGGGCCTCTTGAACAAGACCAGAAATGACACATCCAATGCATGAGACTAGCAGTACAGTTACAGCAGTGGCTGCTAATGCGCGTATTACCACTTGCGCTAGTTGTTCAAGAAACACCAAGTGCATTCAGGAAATGTTGCATCATTCTCAGGTTACAGTGACCACCAATAAGAGCATTATATAGATGATTGCATTTGGTTTTAATCCAACTTTCTTCAATTCAGTCAAATGTTCTTTTGCCTTCTGAATATCCTTTTCTTACAATAACCATCTATTATGGGTGCCATAAGTCACAATATCTGGCTTAAGACCTTCACTTTTCATCTGACCCAACAGGTGAAGGGCCTCTTCCATTTTAGCCAAATTGCAGTAAGCCCATAGGAAAAGTATTATATGTGAAAAGATCAGGCTCAAACCCTCTTTTGATCATGTCATCCCGAAGTTGTATCGCCTCCTCCATTTTACCGCCTTTTGCAGCAACCTTGGATCATTATGTTATATGTGATGTTGTCCAATTCAATACCATTGTTCACCATGGCCCTTAGAACCTTACTGGCTTCTTTAATGTTATTTCCTTCACAAAGCCCATGAATCAACGCATTGGATGTTGCAATATTGACACCTAAACCATTTGCAACACTTTGAACCAAATCTCTGCCTGCTTCGTAGAGTAGTTTCCCTCCTCTTGCAAAGCCTCCTTGGATAACAAGCTGTCAATCGAAAGGATCATTTAGAGTTTCATAAATTCTCGCAAACAACGCATTCTCTTATCTTAAGAAGCCTTAAACACCGCGAGTCCAGTCTTCCAGGACCTTCGAAGAGAAGCCCACGCAAGTCACTAGTGGTTAAACAAGCCACTATGAACTTTTCATCCTGGACACCAACACAACTCATCCAAATATCTGCTGCAGCGCGCTCCATTTCGCGCTTTACCTTCCTTGCACAGAGCTTCGTTCGCAATCAAGTTGAAAGTTACCACGGTAAGGCTTCATCCCCTTCTGTTCGACCCATTTCATCAAAGAGCCTAAGCGCCTCCTGAGCATGCCCTTTCTACAATTCCAACCAATAACTAACTGTAAAACCTCCGAGAAGCTGATCCCAACATCACCTTCCATCTCTTGTAACACTTCCCAACCGCTCCCCAAACAATCACCGCTCACCCCTTGCAATGCCCAAATGTTTTGGATCAGAATGCCCAAACGTGACACACTTTGGTCGCGCCCTTCCTTCGACCATTCTCACCTTCAAACGAAATGCCTCCTCCACCCTCCCGCTCTTGCAAAGTGCCATCCATTAGAACCATTGTAAGTCACCACGTTGGCTGCAGCCCGGCTTTCTGCATCTCCGCAAGCATCACAAAGCGGCGTCAACCTGTCCAGCCCTGCAGAGTGCCTTAAATCATCGACGTGTACTGGTGTTACTCGTCAGGGGCACAGCCTTGCCATCCCGCATTCTGTCAACACCTTGCAGGCAGCGTGAAGTTGGCCCAGCACGACCCAGGGCTTCGACAAAGATATTGCAGTCTTGCATGGAGGGCGAGGCGCCACGCACGGAGAGCACGAGGGAAGGCGTCCGTGGCGCGGGACAGGACCCCGGGGGGACGCGACTTGAGGCAGGCCATGGATGAGGAGGTCCGAAGTAACGGCCAGTGCAGCCGACAGTCAGCAAACAGCCTCCGCAGCGATGTGAAGAGGTGAGAAGTGCAGTGTAAGCGGATGAGGCGCGACAGGAGGGCGCCGCGCGTGAGGGGAGCGCGGCCCGATCGCGACGAGCGATGGAGGAGAGCGCCGAATGCGAGGAGTGAGCGAGGTCCTCGCCAGAGGGAGAGACGTGCAGGTAATCGGAGAGAATCATGGTACAGGAGGCGGTGGGCGAAGGCGGCGGAGCGCACCTGAGGACAGAGGCGGAGCGAGACCGCAGGGCCGAGGTGGCGGAGCATGCCCGGCAGGATCTCGCTTCGCATCCGGCAAGGGCGCCGCGGCGAGCGCGCTGGCGAGTCCGCGGCATCCTCGGCGGCCGTTGGCCGGTGGATGAGATGTGCGGCGGCGCGCTAGGAGGAACGGAGGTGGAGAGGACAGGCGCGGTGGTGGTTTATGGTGGACTGTGACCACGGACGGTGGCGGCCGAGATCCCTGGAAATTAAGGAGAATTGAATGGAGGAGTGAAGATTGCGCGCGCGGGACAACGACGGAGTGGATTGGATGGGGAGCGGTAGGGCTGGGAATGGGCCGCGTGACCGCGTCGGAGGCTCTCGAGGGCGCCGTGCCGCCGTGGA
>JACEFO010001805.1:0-244238 GCA_015342445.1 Digitaria exilis
GTGTTGAAACTCAAAATTCATCAAAATTCAAATTTAACTTTAAAGCAAAGGACCTTGGGCACCCCAACTGAAATCTCAAGACTTGGGTGCTGAACTTAAAAATCTCGGACCAAAGTAGTTGTCTCACCTACACCTACAGCCCTCGCGACAACTCGCCCACGGCGTTCGTCCGCTCGATGACCTCGAGCGGGGATGTCCGTCACGATCGAGCTTAGCCCGGATGTCCGTCACGATCGAGCTTAGCCCGTATATCCGTCACGATCGAGCTATGTCCGTCACGATCGAGCCTAGCCAGTAGTTTCAGTCACGATTCGAGGCCGCACGATAGGACCCTCGAGGCCCCCGCAGTCCGTTCACGATTCGAGGGCCGCACGTTAGGACGCTCGAGGCTCCGCAGCCAAGCCGAGGGGCACTTACCCTTCGAGCGACGTTCCGTCACCCTCGAGGCTCCGCAGCCAAGCTCGAGGACTTACCCTCGAGCGCGTTTCGGCACGCTCGAGCTTCGCAGCCAAGCTCGAGGGGGGCACTCACCCTCGAGTGGCGTTTCCGACCATTCGAGGCTCGGCAAGCTCGAGCTTGCGGTTCAAGCTCGAAGCGCCGTAGCGCCTGGTCGAAGTGCCTGGTCCAAGCTCGAAAGTTGTGTCCCACACCTCAGACCCCAACTTTTAATTTTACCCGTTTCGAAGTTCAGTTCGAATTTTGGAGAAAATTCGAATTTGAAATCGGAGCTCCACGGCATGCTACAGTGCCCTGGCGCGCGCTGCGCTGCCGGAGCTCGGCCCGCCACGTGGCCGCGAGCGGCGCAGGCGGCGCTGAGCTGGCCAAGCCGCGGCGGACGCTGGCGCTTGTCGCCTAGCTCTTGTCCGGCCACTCCCGAGCCATCACTTCGCCCGCTGTCGCTCGCCTCGCCTCGCGCCGCGGAGCGCCATCATACGGTCGCGCGCCCCCGTGGCCGCACGCGCGCTCGCGCCGCGCCGAGCGCACTCAGGCAGTTAGAGTCCCGTTCGCGTCGCGCCAAAGCCTCTGCTGAGGATCTCCACTTCATCACGCGATGATCTTTGACGCCCAACCGCGCGTGTGCGCTCTGTTCGAGCTCGCCGCGCCATCAATGGCGACCGCGACAGCCACCCACGCGCTCGCACGCTCCGAGGCCGCACAGTGCCTCCTTGCGTGCTCAATCACTCCACCAAGCACTCACACCCCTCCTCTCACTCGCTCACTTGGCCATTTCCACTTCCCCGCGCTCGCTCGGTCTTCTTCTTCCTCGCGCCGCGCGAACCGAGAGCGAGCTTCTCCGAGAAATTCACCCTCCACACTCCACCATTCCCAAATTCGTCCCGCACGAAGCTAGCCCTCTACTCCAGCTCCATTTCCCCCACGTTTTCCCCAAGCTATTGTCCCTTCTCCGGCGAGAATTCGTGATTTCCCCCAAATCGCGATTTCGGCCGCCGGAGCACCCGCACGTCGAGACCCTACTCCGAGCCGTCCCCGAGGTCAACCGAGCACGCCATTGGCTTCCTCGAGCTCCACTGTGCTCTAGACCCCTCGAACCTCGGCGAACGACCCCGAGCTCACCGGCGTAGAAGCCGCGGCGCCGCGCCGCCACCACCTCGTCGCCGGCGCAACCCCGACCATCCCCGGCCTCCAAACCGTCCCCAAACGACTCGTGGTGAGCCCAGGATCCTTTTCCCCCACTTCCCCGTGCCTAGTTCGCCGTCGTTTGGCCGGCGCAACTCCGGCGAGAGCCGAGGGCCTTCCTTCATCGTCTTCGTTTGTCTAGGGGTCTCTGCGCAAAAGTTCAGGACTCGTTCGCGAAGTTTTGAAAGTTCTAGGGTTCCCTGCGAAAATAGATTCTTAAAACTAGATTTGTTTTTCCCGAATCTTGTAAAATCCATTAAAAATCGTACAAAAATCAGAAAAATGCACAAAAATACTCTCTGGATTTGTGAGAGTCTAAACTACAATCCCTATTAGACATGTTTATACTTTTGATGAACTGTTTTTGAGCGAAAATTCAAACTATGAAAATGGAAGTAGTGCACCATTTCAAATCCAGAGCTCCGCTAGGGTTGAGCTTTGGATATGTTGTGTGTAGTGACTTTGGACAGCTTGTGTCCAAAGGGGACCTAAAAATATGAACTGTAGCTCCAGTTATAAATTAAAATGTGTTTTTCTGTCTTTTTGCAGTGCAGAAATCATTAAAAATAATCTGTGCAGTGAAAAAATCACCATTTTGCTCCAGAGGACTAAAAACTTGTTAGCACACATGTTAAAAACGAAAAACTTAATTTTTGCTCTGTTTAGGATAGCAAATAAATAAATATGTGTTTTTGGTTAGAAATTTATTGAGGATTACCCAAGGGTTATTTTGAGCCACCACTTGGCCCAGAGCCCTCCTCAGGGCCTATGCTTAGCTTTGGGTAGGAAAATCTCCTGAAATGGATAAATTTTTAATTTTATATGAATTTATCTCACTTCTGCAGTTAGCTGTTTGTTATATTTTTAAATAAATTATGTGTAGCTCAGAATTAGCTAAATTTTGGAGTGAGCTTAGCTCTTATACTCCAGTAGCTGTCATAAAGTTTATAGATAAAAATGATGAGCAGAAAAGGAGAAACAAAAATGCGAAGTAATCTAGATGGAAATCGATTTATATAAAAGAATAATCCTTTTTGTAGTTAGTTAGAATAAAATAAATGGAATCTGAAATTCCAGAACAGCCACCCTAAGTTATGCATCTCATGTAGAAGGCGCCATCCCGGACGGCAACTACCACCTCATTTCCCGCAGACGAGGAAGAAGTCCCGGAGGAAGGTGCCGGTGCAGGATCGACCAACCCGGAGGCTAACCCCCAGTTCGAGCAAGAAGGCAAGCCCCGGAGCATGACCTAACCTTTACCAAATTATGCACTTTGAATTCTCTATGTTTGTGCATTTACGTTCAAGGAGTTGATTGAATACCTTAGCTGCACATTTCCTAGTACCTATGACTTGCAATACTAGCATGAAAGGATCGATAGGGCATTGCTTTAGGTCCGTTACAAGTCGAGTGATTTCCTGTCACTCGCGAGACATAGGAATTGCTTGTCTTTACTTATGTTGGAATCATAAGGATTGACGGGCGGGATGATAGATGTAGATCTCCCGTCCGTGTATGATAATTGATTTAAAGTCGAAATGTGTGGTTGAGTGTGTCAAGTTTTTGAACGTACCACATGCATGCCGGTATAATGGGAGCCGGTAAGCCCCGGTACCAGATTGAAGCAGCTAGGGCCGATAGCCATCTCTCCTTGGAAACTTTGTTTTCCCCTGCCGTACACTTGTGGATATATGCGTGAGACTGTGAGTGAAGCAGTAAACCTTTATCCTAAGGAAATGGACCCGGTTCCGAATTGTGGATCGATGGGAAAGATTGGGAAATGCTTGTGCCTTTTATAGCAAGCAGAGTATCCGTGTGTGTTGGGTTTCCCCTGGCCAGGTAGCAAAATTCGGGTTCGAACTGTCCGCTTCTCGCGGTTAATGAGACTGCTTGACCGCCCTGCTACATTGAGTAACAAGTGGAACTTTGAGATTGATAAGCTTGTTGTATGAATTAAATTGTATTGCACCACTTGTATGCTTAGGAAGGATGCTAATCTAGAATGGTTAAATTTACTAGAATATGATGCTAAAACTTGAAAGCAAGGACCTATTTTAGTTGCTTTTTTGGCAAACAAACCCACCAGCCAAAAGCCTCTCATGTCTAGATGTCGGTGATGTAGTTTTCACCCGACGGGTAAGCCTTGCTGAGTATGTAGTATACTCAGCCTTGCTTGTGGCAATGATTTACAGGTACACCTTTGGATGTCGATGCTTTGTCTTGGCCTACCCAGGTTCCACCTGGCTGGCACATCGAATGGGTTCCGTCCTCTGCCGAGGATCGGGAGGAGTGGCATCGTGGCAGGCTTCAGCACGGTGTTATTGTATCGTCGTTAGATTATCTTCCGCTGCAATGAACTATTTTATTTCCGCTGCAAGACTTTGATACTCTGATTTCATTTCAAACTTGGTTTGTAATAACATGGAGATACTATTTGTGTAAGTTAATTTGTGGAATGTTGTAATCTCTGGAACTCACCTTCGTGTGGGCGTACTGTTGTTTCAATCGAGAAAAGACCGTGGTTAATCGGGTTTAATTCCGACGGCGCTCCAGCTTATTCCGGATTAAGTGCCTGACTACTCGGTTAGTGGTCCCGGGGTACTTAACTTGGAATAATTTCGGAGTGGTCCGCCATAGCTGGCATCAGAGCCGAAACAGCGCACCAGAGGGACCAACAAACCTTAAATAAATATTTTTGGAATAAAATTTGCCAACTCGTACTTCCGCCGTGCTTTTCGGTGGAAGGTGTTGTTAGGACCGCTAAGGATGTTACCTAGACGTGAAGCCTATGTGGGTTAAGGGATCACGATATGATAGGTGGCAAATAATATATTATACTGACTTCCAGCACATTTCATTCTGTCATTTACTTTACGCAATGGTGGGCGCAAGGTACGGCGATTGCTGTAACGTACCACGGCACTATATGAAATATAGTGGCGGCACATAGTCAATACGTTTGTGACGGCGTATGAAACTAGAATAGAATGGTGGGCGCAAGGTACGGCGATTGCTGTAGCGTACCACGGCATCATATGCAAATATGATGGCGGCACAAAGTCAATACGCTCATGAAATAGCGTATGAAACTGTCAATATGTTGCCTTGGTGACATATGAACATTGCCCGTTCAATGTTAAACGTTCGGGTGCCACCTCTATAGTGGGTGGTAATGTATGGAGACGCTTTCGTGAGTGCTGGCACGAAAGGTTGATTATATATGCTCTGGAATGGAATTTTCTGCAGGTACACTAACCACGATTCCGTAAGATGAACGGTTAGAAAAGTTCGGCTAGTTAATATAGGGAGAGACGGATATTGCCTAGCCACCGGCACTAACTTCGTAAGCCAAAAGTTATTGGCACGTGTGTGGTGAGGACGAACAGGCCGCTCATGCATTGCATCTCACTGAATTAACCTGGACTTTTAATAAGTGACCAAATCGAACCGCCGTCAAAGAAATTGAATCACAACCCAAAAAAAAAAATCCTGCTGAGAACAATCTGTTTGCACCCTTAATTCGAACTAAAAACGTTGTCAAACGAAAAAGTGTTCAACACGAAAGTTGTCATAAATATTATAAAGTATATGCTGGAGAAATTTCAACGAAAATGGTTCAGTAAAATTGGAGTTATGCTAAAATGGTAACCCCCTGTCTGCTGGAAATTTCTGGGGACAGTGAGATAAAAATTGAATTTTTACACCATCTTAACGACAGTTTCTGCTCAAACCTCCAACATGAAACTTGTTAGGAATTATTTAAACAATGTCCTGGCCAAATTTGGGGAATTTTGAGCTTGTAGATTTCGAGTTTTGTAATTTTTACCACCCTGCACAGAATCTGTTTTTTGCTCTTTGGCACTAACCGGTTCTCACCCTTGCCCCTTTTTCTTTTGGTTCAGATGGACGCCCTCGCTGACCTGGCTAGCCACCCCCAACGACGTGTCTTTCTCTGATTGCTTTGGATGGGAAGGTTTCCCTAGCATCTTGTGGTCGGTTCTACAGGCACTTGGCTACCCTACACCGCCGCAGTATGAGAGGACTATTATCCGCGACCGAGGTGTGGTTCGTTCCCGTGTGCGGTTGGTGGTACATCGTCACCCGCCGTGTCCTAGTTCCCCCACCTGGACGGTGGAAGTTCATGGACACCACATGGAGACGACTTGTGAGCTAGCTGCCTTGAATGGCATCAGTTCTTTTTGTGCTCAGAACCAGAGCTTGGTAGAGCACCAGTTGCTTGGGCTGTTTCCACCGACTCAGCGGATGATCCCCACTGGATGAGGCGCTACCTTAGCTCTCCTTTGAGGATGGCGGAGAACCCCGTCGCTGCAGCCGCTTTGATGATGAGGTGGATACGGGCGTATCACCGTTTGCAGGCACTTCTTGGACGGTCGCAGAGCGAGATGCTCAACATTGCTATGGACATGTCCGCTCGCGCACGTGACATAGGGGTTGAGAGGACCTCCTTGTCCATTGAGGTGACCACTAGAGATGCCATGATTGCTGACTTGGAGAGGCAATTGAATGACCTCCAGATTGCACACAACAACACCCAGAATGAGTTAGCACAAACTAGAGAGGAGCTTGAGGAGGTACATGGTACCTTGGAGCATGCAAATGCTATGCTTGCCGCCCATGACGCTCAGCACCTTCTTGAGCAAGAAGGAGGGAATGGTGAAGGAGAGGCCCCCATTCCGACATGGACACCGAGGATGACATGCCGTCCCTTCCAGCTCCACCTTCACCTATGGGCAGCGAGGCTACCGCTAACAACCTGGATGATTTTTAGAGTGGTAGTAGCAAGTTTACTCCTCCGCTAGGCCTAGATTTTGGCTTCATGTTATAATAAGCTAGATGGAGTTGAGCTTCTCCTTTTATCTTTTGGTGGGCAATGTAAATTAATGGTGTGGTTGTGGTGTAAAACTTGATGAAGTGTAATAGTTGTGTTGAAAACATTCTGCAGCTAACCTTGTTTTAGTCATTGATGGGTTTTCCATTCATTCTGGGCTGTGATGTGAACTACCAAGTTGTTTGGAATTTGTCAAACAAAATGATCACCAAATTGCAACCCCATTGGTTAAGCGAAATAAAAATGGCAACCAAAACACTACAGCTCGGCCTGCTGAAAACAGCAAATGCAGAGAGCTAAAGATTGAATTTTCGGCTTAGTTCCAGTCCGAATTTGATTCTGAGCCCAACATGAAAGTTGTAGAGCATGAAATTTTCGAGCTACTGACCGAATTGGAGCATTTGACTTGTTTCCTGTTGGGAGATATGATTTTTCTCCCGAACTGCTTGCTGATTTGTCATTCTGCGCAGTACACTTAATATATTGTCACGTTCTATCTTGTCATTCATTATGCAAGCTTATGGAGTGTGGCTAATACAAGTACCTACTGCAGATGGCAATCACCCGCAGCGGTCACGACGCTAGTGGCTCCAACGCTAACCAGCAGGGGCCAGAGGGGCAGCAACAGCCACCGCCACCTCCTCCTCCGCAGCAACCTCCGACGTGGCAGGAGCTATATGCCACGCAAACGGAGATTCTCCGGAACCTGCAGCATCAGCAACAGATGATGCAGCAGCAGATGCTTCAGCAGGGAGGTCAACGAGCCCCTCAGCCTTAGGTGGCCAGATATGAGGATTTTCTGGCAACGCACCCGCCGATTTTCTCACGAGCTGATGAGCCCTTGGAGGCCGACACCTGGATTCGAGCTATCGAGTCCAAGTTCACCATCCTGGCGACGCCTTGCACATCCAACCGCAAGGTCGTGTTCGCGGCGCAGCAGCTCTGCGGCCCAGCTCTCCTATGGTGGGAGAACTACCTGGCCCTGCAGCAGGAGGGTCATGTAGTTGAGTGGGATGAGTTCAAGGCTGCATTCAAGGCTCATCACATTCCGGCCGGTCTGGTGGAGCGAAAGCTGAATGAGTTTTTGGCGCTGACCCAGGGTACCCGTACAGTGCTTCAATACGCCCAGGCCTTCAATGGTCTGTGCCCTTATGCGGGTCATCACGCCGACTCCGACGAGAAGAAGCTAGAGAGGTTCCGACGTGGCCTTAACACCAAGTTAAGGCACAGTTGGCCACCACCCGTGCTGCCACGTACGGCGATCTCGTGAACCTTGCCATCGCCCAGGAAGACGCCAATATGGTGCACAAGGCGGAGAAGAAGAGGAAGACTCCCGCTGGACCGTCAAGCGCGCAGCCACAGAGGTTCCGCTTGGTTCCCCCGGCTGCACCGCAGGGACAGTCCAGGGCACCTCAGGGAGGTGGATGGGTCGCTAGGCCGCCACAGCCTAACGCGCCTCGTTTCCCTCCACCGCCGCAGAAGCAGCAAGCACCAAGGCAAATGCACAGCAGCCAGCTCGCCCAGGAGCCGGCTATCAGTGTTTCAAGTGTGGAAGTAAAGATCATTTTATCAAGGATTGCCCGCAGAACAAGCAGCAAAACCAACGCTCGGGAACTTAGCAAGGCAAGGGCAAGCAGCAGCAGCGTGTGCAAGTTCGGCAAGGACGGCTCAACTACACCACCTTGGCCGACCTACCCAAGGGAGCCCCAGACATGACTGGTACTTTCCCTATCTGCACTCAACCTGCTGTGATATTGTTTGATTCCGGGGCAACACATAGTTTTATAAGCACAAGGTTTCATGTGAAATGCGGATTAAAATCGTACCATACCAAATCATCATACGTGATATCAACTGCGGGAGGTAAAATTGCATCCAACCAAGTCACCCACAAGGTTCCAATCAGGCTGGGAAGTAAAACATTTCCTACTGATTTGATTCTGCTGGGAATGGAAGGAATTGACATTGTGTTAGGAGCCAATTGGATGACTCAACATAAGGTTGTCCTAGATGTTGCGGAACGAGTTGTTGAGATAAACTCGCCTACGCAGGGCCCGAGTGTGCTATATCTGCCACAACGGACTTGCGCCGATGTGTGTGCTTATGCAATGGTAGAAACCCAACTAAAGGACATTCCGGTGGTATGTGAGTATGCCGATGTATTTCCGGATGACTTACCTGGGATGCCGCCGGATAGAGACATTGAATTTGTGACTGAACTTCAACCTGGCACAGCACCTATATCAAAGAGACCGTATAGAATGCCACCCAATGAACTGGCTGAATTAAAAATTCAACTTCAAGAATTGCTAGATAAGGGTTTCATTCGTCCAAGTGTATCACCTTGGGGATGTCCTGCTATCTTTGTGAAGAAGAAGGACCATTCCTTGAGGTTGTGTATTGATTACCGGCCTCTCAATGCGGTAACTATTAAGAACAAGTATCCGCTTCCCCGTATTGACATCTTGTTTGACCAACTAGCTGGCGCCAGAGTGTTCTCCAAGATTGACCTTCGCTCTGGCTATCACCAAATCAAAATCAGGCCTTGTGACATTCCAAAGACTGCCTTTTCCACACGTTATGGACTTTATGAATTCTTGGTTATGTCTTTTGGACTCACCAATGCCCCGGCCTACTTCATGTACCTCATGAATTCGGTCTTCATGTCTGAACTAGACAAGTTTGTGGTGGTTTTCATTGATGACATTCTTATATATTCTAAGAATGAGGAAGAGCATGCCGAGCACCTTCGCATTGTTCTTCAGAGATTGAGAGATCACCAGCTCTACGCCAAGTTCTCCAAGTGTGAATTTTGGCTAGAGAGCGTGAAGTTCTTAGGCCACACGGTTTCCAAGGATGGTATATCCGTGGATCCAACCAAAGTGCAAGAGGTGTTGGATTGGCAACCACCTACTTCTGTCCACGAGATTCGGAGTTTTCTGGGTTTAGCCGGTTATTACCGCCGTTTTATTCCGGACTTCTCTCGGATTGCGAAGCCCATGACCGAACTCTTAAAGAAGGGAGTCAAATTTGAGTGGAATGACAAATGCGATGAAGCTTTCCACACCTTGCGAAGACATTTGACTTCAGCCCCAGTTTTGGCTCAGCCCGATTGCACCAAGCCCTATGATGTCTATTGCGATGCATCAGGCACCGGCCTTGGCTGTGTTCTCATGCAAGAGAACCGAGTCATTGCTTATGCTTCTCGAGCACTTCGGCCTCATGAGCAAAACTACCCCACGCATGATCTTGAGTTAGCAGCGGTCATTCATGCTCTCAAGATGTGGAGACACTATTTGATGGGTGTTCCCTGCAACATATACACAGACCACAAGAGCCTCAAATATGTCTTCACTCAGGCACATCTGGACATGAGACAGCGAAGATGGTTGGAGTTAGCAAAGGACTATGACCTTAGTGTGCATTATCACCCCGGGAAGGCTAATGTAGTTGCTGATGCACTAAGCCGCAAGGCTCATTGTCATTGTCTTTCCGTGGAGTCCTACGCTGACACCCTGTGTCATGAAATGGCAAAGCTCAATTTGGAGATTGTTCCACACGGGTACTTCAGCCATATTGCAGTGGAACCAACCTTGCACGATCAGATTGTTGTAGCCCAATTAAATGACGCGAGCATTAAAATCCTTAAAAGGAAATTGTCTAATGAGAAGGTGAAAGAGAAGTACAAGTGTTCCCGGCTAGATGGGCAGGGAGTAATGTGGTTTGGGCATCGCCTCGTGGTGCCTAAAAACACGGAACTCCGGAAGAAGATTATGGATGAGGCACATCTCTCTAAATTTTCTATCCATCCCGGCAGCACCAAAATGTACCAAGATTTGAAACAAGACTTTTGGTGGACTCGAATGAAGCGAGAAATTGCCACGTATGTGTCGGAATGTGACACATGCCAGCGGGTTAAGGCCAGCCACTTGAAGGTAGCAGGCACGCTTCAACCTCTACCTATTCCCTCATGGAAGTGGGAAGATATAAGCATGGACTTCATTGCTGGACTTCCCAGAACCCCGCAGGGGCACGACTCCATTTGGGTAATTGTGGACCGCCTTACCAAGACCGCACATTTTATTCCGGTCAATACCTTTTATAACGCTAAGAAGTACGCGGAGATTTATTTGGAGCGGATCGTTTGTCTACATGGGGTACCCAAGACGATAATTTCAGATCGTGGTGCTCCGTTCGTAGCACGCTTTTGGGAACAATTGCAAATGTCCCTAGGCACCAAACTGATCCGTAGTTCAGCATATCACCCACAGACCGATGGGCAGACAGAAAGGGTAAATCAAATACTTGAGGATATGCTTCGAGCTTGTGTTATTCATTTTGGGAAGAATTGAGAGAAGTGTCTATCTCTGGCCGAATTCTCCTATAACAACAGCTACCAAGCGAGTCTTAAAATGGCTCCTTTCGAAGCCTTGTATGGTAGGAGATGTCGGACCCCGTTGTGTTGGTCCCAGGCAGGCGAGAGATATACCTATGGCCCTGACCTTGTGAAGGAGGCAGAAGAAAAGGTTAGGATCATTCGGGAGAATTTGAAGACCGCCCAGTCACGGCAAAAGAGCTACTTTGATCAGCGGCGGAAGCCACTTCAGTTTGAAGTTGGTGATCACGTGTATCTTAAAGTCTCCCCGACCAAGGGTGTGCAAAGATTTGGACTAAAAGGAAAGCTTGCACCTCGTTATATCGGCCCGTATGAAATCACTCAACAATGTGGACCAGTGGCCTATCAAGTGAAGCTTCCCGAGAAACTTTCAGCTGTACACAATGTGTTCCATGCTTCTCAACTCAAGAGGTGTCTTCGTGTTCCGACCGAGGTTGTTGAACAAGAGGAACTCTCGGTTGAACCGGATCTCTCTTACGATGAGCATCCCGTTAAGATCCTCGACGAGAAAGAGCGACAGACACGAAGGAAGGGAGTTAAAATGTACAAAATTCAGTGGAGTCATCACTCCGAGGATGAAGCCACGTGGGAAACCGAAGACTATCTAAAGAAGAACTTCCCCGACATCTTTTCTTAGATAAGGTACCGTTTTCCCACCTTGTTCCAAAGGGTAATCGAATCTCGGGGCGAGATTCTTTTTAAGGGGGGTAGGCTGTGACATCCCTGATGTAAAAATATTGAAAGTACTTTTAAAACAGGTTAAAAGGGGAAAAAGTGGTGTTGAAACTCAAAATTCATCAAAATTCAAATTTAACTTTAAAAGCAAAGGACCTTGGGCACCCAACTGAAATCTCAAGACTTGGGTGCTGAACTTAAAAATCTCGGACCAAAGTAGTTGTCATCACCTACACCTACAGCCCTTCGCGACAACCTCGCCACGGCGTTCGTTCCGCTCGATGACCCTCGAGCAGGGATGTCCGTCACGATCGAGCTTAGCCCGGATGTCCGTCACGATCGAGCTATGTCCGTCACGATCGAGCCTAGCCAGTAGTTTCAGTCACGATTCGAGGCCGCACGATAGGACCCTCGAGGCCCCGCAGTCCGTCACGATTCAAGGCCGCACGTTAGGACGCTCGAGGCTCCGCAGCCAAGCTCGAGGGGGCACTTACCCTCGAGCGACGTTCCGTCACCCTCGAGGCTCCGCAGCCAAGCTCGAGGACTTACCCTCGAGCGACGTTTCGGCACGCTCGAGGCTTCGCAGCCAAGCTCGAGGGGGGCACTCACCCTCGAGTGGCGTTTCCGACCATTCGAGGCTCGGCAAGCTCGAGCTTGCGGTTCAAGCTCGAAGCGCCGTAGCGCCTGGTCGAAGTGCCTGGTCCAAGCTCGAAAGTTGTGTCCCACACCTCAGACCCCAACTTTTAATTTTACCCGTTTCGAAGTTCAGTTCGAATTTTTGGAGAAAATTCGAATTTGAAATCGGAGCTCCACGGGCATGCTACAGTGCCCCTGGCGCGCGCTGCGCTGGCCGGAGCTCGGCCGCCACGTGGCCGGCGAGCGGCGCAGGCGGCGCTGAGCTGGCCAAGCCGCGGCGGACGCTGGCGCTTGTCGCCTAGCTCTTGTCCGGCCACTCCCGAGCCATCACTTCGCCGCTGTCGCCTCGCCTCGCCTCGCGCCGCGGAGCGCCATCATACGGTCGCGCGCCGCCGTGGCCGCACGCGCGCTCGCGCCGCGCCGAGCGCACTGCAGGCGGTAGAGTCCGTTCGCGTCGCGCCAAAGCCTCTGCTGAGGATCTCCACTTCATCACGCGATGATCTTTGACGCCCAACCGCGCGTGTGCGCTCTGTTCGAGCTCGCCGCGCCATCAATGGCGACCGCGACAGCCACCCACGCGCTCGCACGCTCCCGAGGCCGCACAGTGCCTCCCTTGCGTGCTCAATCACTCCACCAAGCACTCACACCCCTCCTCTCACTCGCTCACTTGGCCATTTCCACTTCCCCGCGCTCGCTCGGTCTTCTTCTTCCTCGCGCCGCGCGAACCGAGCCGAGCTTCTCCGAGAAATTCACCCTCCACACTCCACCATTCCCAAATTCGTCCCGCACGAAGCTAGCCCTCTACTCCAGCTCCATTTCCCCCCGTTTTCTCCAAGCTATTGTCCCTTCTCCGGCGAGAATTCGTGATTTCCCCCAAATCGCGATTTTCGGCCGCCGGAGCACCCGCACGTCGAGACCCTACTCCGAGCCGTCCCCGAGGTCAACCGAGCACGCCATTGGCTTCCTCGAGCTCCACTGGTGCTCTAGGACCCCTCGAACCTCGGCGAACGACCCCGAGCTCACCGGCGTAGAAGCCGCGGCGGCCGCGCCGCCACCACCTCGTCGCCGGCGCAACCCCGACCATCCTCGGCCTCCAAACCGTCCCCAAACGACTCGTGGTGAGCCCAGGATCCTTTTCCCCCACTTCCCCGTGCCTAGTTCGCCGTCGTTTGGCCGGCGCAACTCCGGCGAGAGCCGAGGGCCTTCCTTCATCGTCTTCGTTTGTCTAGGGGTCTCTGCGCAAAAGTTCAGGGACTCGTTCGCGAAGTTTTGAAAGTTCTAGGGTTCCCTGCGAAAATAGATTCTTAAAACTAGATTTGTTTTTCCCGAATCTTGTAAAATCCATTAAAAATCGTACAAAAATCAGAAAAATGCACAAAAATACTCTCTGGATTTGTGAGAGTCTAAACTACAATCCCTATTAGACATGTTTATACTTTTGATGAACTGTTTTTGAGCTAAAATTCAAACTATGAAAATGGAAAGTAGTGCACCATTTCAAATCCAGAGCTCCGCTAGGGTTGAGCTTTGGATATGTTGTGTGTAGTGACTTTGGACAGCTTGTGTCCAAAGGGGACCTAAAAATATGAACTGTAGCTCCAGTTATAAATTAAAATGTGTTTTCTGTCTTTTTGCAGTGCAGAAATCATTAAAAATAATCTGTGCAGTGAAAAATCACCATTTTGCTCCAGAGGACTAAAAACTTGTTAGCACACATGTTAAAAACGAAAAACTTAATTTTTGCTCTGTTTAGGATAGCAAATAAATAAATATGTGTTTTTGGTTAGAAATTTATTGAGGATTACCCAAGGGTTATTTTGAGCCACCACTTGGCCAGAGCCCTCCTCAGGCCTATGCTTAGCTTTGGTAGGAAAATCTCCTGAAATGGATAAATTTTTAATTTTATATGAATTTATCTCACTTCTGCAGTTAGCTGTTTGTTATATTTTTAATAAATTATGTGTAGCTCAGAATTAGCTAAATTTTGGAGTGAGCTTAGCTCTTATACTCCAGTAGCTGTCATAAAGTTTATAGATAAAAATGATGAGCAGAAAAGGAGAAACAAAAATGCGAAGTAATCTAGATGGAAATCGATTTATATAAAAGAATAATCCTTTTTGTAGTTAGTTAGAATAAAATAAATGGAATCTGAAATTCCAGAACAGCCACCCTAAGTTATGCATCTCATGTAGAAGGCGCCATCCCGGACGGCAACTACCACCTCATTCCCGCAGACGAGGAAGAAGTCCCGGAGGAAGGTGCCGGTGCAGGATCGACCAACCCGGAGGCTAACCCCCAGTTCGAGCAAGAAGGCAAGCCCCGGAGCATGACCTAACCTTTACCAAATTATGCACTTTGAATTCTCTATGTTTGTGCATTTACGTTCAAGGAGTTGATTGAATACCTTAGCTGCACATTTCCTAGTACCTATGACTTGCAATACTAGCATGAAAGGATCGATAGGGCATTGCTTTAGGTCCGTTACAAGTCGAGTGATTTCCTGTCACTCGCGAGACATAGGAATTGCTTGTCTTTACTTATGTTGGAATCATAAGGATTGACGGGCGGGATGATAGATGTAGATCTCCCGTCCGTGTATGATAATTGATTTAAGGTCGAAATGTGTGGTTGAGTGTGTCAAATTTTTGAACGTACCACATGCATGCCGGTATATGGGAGCCGGTAAGCCCGGTACCAGATTGAAGCAGCTAGGGCCGATAGCCATCTCTCCTTGGAAACTTTGTTTTCCCCTGCCGTACACTTGTGGATATATGCGTGAGACTGTGAGTGAAGCAGTAAACCTTTATCCTAAGGAAATGGACCCGGTTCCGAATTGTGGATCGATGGGAAAGGTTGGGAAATGCTTGTGCCTTTTATAGCAAGCAGAGTATCCGTGTGTGTTGGGTGGGAAATGCTTGTGCCTTTTATAGCAAGCAGAGTATCCGTGTGTGTTGGGTTTCCCCTGGCCAGGTAGCAAAATTCGGTTCGAACTGTCCGCTTCTCGCGGTTAATGAGACTGCTTGACCGCCCTGCTACATTGAGTAACAAGTGGAACTTTGAGATTGATAAGCTTGTTGTATGAATTAAATTGTATTGCACCACTTGTATGCTTAGGAAGGATGCTAATCTAGAATGGTTAAATTTACTAGAATATGATGCTAAAACTTGAAAGTAAGGACCTATTTTAGTTGCTTTTTGGCAAACAAACCCACCAGCCAAAAGCCTCTCATGTCTAGATGTCGGTGATGTAGTTTTCACCCGACGGGTAAGCCTTGCTGAGCCTTAGTATACTCAGCCTTGCTTGTGGCAATGATTTACAGGTACACCTTTGGATGTCGATGCTTTGTCTTGGCCTACCCAGGTTCCACCTGGCTGGCACATCGAATGGGTTCCGTCCTCTGCCGAGGATCGGGAGGAGTGGCATCGTGGCAGGCTTCAGCACGGTGTTATTGTATCGTCGTTAGATTATCTTCCGCTGCAATGAACTATTTTATTTCCGCTGCAAGACTTTGATACTCTGATTTCATTTCAAACTTGGTTTGTAATAACTTGGAGATACTATTTGTGTAAGTTAATTTGTGGAATGTTGTAATATCTGGAACTCACCTTCGTGTGGGCGTGCTGTTGTTTCGATCGAGAAAAGAACGTGGTTAATCGGGTTTAATCCGACGGCGCTCCAGCTTATTCCGGATTAAGTGCCTGACTACTCGGTTAGTGGTCCCGGGGTACTTAACTTGGAATAATTTCGGAGTGGTCCGCCACATCCCTGCTCTTGTGATCCGGCTGCTGCCTTTGGTTAGCTTGGGCTGCTTGGGTCCAAGACCATCTAGATTCATAACATCTGGTACCAGTTAGCTTTGGTTAGTCGACCCAGCCAATTTCCCATGACATCTTCACAGGAATCTTTACTAATTTGCTAGGTATTTCCTGCACGAATTTGAATAAGAGTGGCATCACTTAATTAACTATAGTAAACAGCCGAAACATATTATCCCATGATGGCACAATTAGAAGTTTATGTCCTATCAGAACTTACAGTTCCTGAAGTCTTCAAGACAATTTGCACTGCATCACCATCACTGAGTTGCTCCCAAGTATCCACAAAAGCATGTGCCAGAATCCGCTACTTGGTTTCAGTAGCAAACATGAACATATGTTTCTGCGGCTCAATGCTATGTGCCGGCCTCTTCAGTGCAATGGGTGACACCATAACAAGGGGTCCATGCTGTAGAGTGTAGTCCAGGTCCACAAAGCAAATACATCAATGAATATCGAAACCTGATTGCACAAACAAAAACAAATATTAGCCTTGCTTTTTACTTCTCGTCACTCTGTTATTATGGAAATTCAACGCCACGAGTATTCCTCGTACAATGGAATAGGAAAAGATATGGCAGAAACTAATAAGGTTGAGTTTATTTGTTCTCCAAAGGCACATCAAATAGCCATTAACTAGATTATACCCGCATATAGCTCAAGTGAAGAGGTAGTAAACCCAATATGCTGCGGAAAGTTTAAATATGAGGGTGTCTGCAGCTGCATATATTGTGAAGTTGAAAGGACTATGCACAATGCACTCTCATTTCAGCTTTCATTCTTGAATACTGAACAATTATTATGTGTTCCCATCTGTATAACAACTAAATAGGAAATGGAGAAGCACTTTTCTGTTTTAGTTTTATATTTTTGCATAATGAAGCGTAATCTCTTAATGATCATTGTATGCAGCATGTTAACTGACTGCTAACATATTAACTGCTAATTATACGACAAAAACTATTTCTCCAGTGCCTCATGTATGATGAAGAGTAGATTCATGGTAGTGCATATATGCATAAAGCACATGTGGAGTAGCAAATCAGTAACAGGCAGCAACCAGAATAAAATTAGGATTACTATGATAGAAGAAGGCTGGTGCCACTTTCTATTTTATGTCTTGTGTCATGACATAGTATATTCACTTGAATATGCTTGTATCGAGTCCTTAAGTGTCTAAGTAGGTGTCACGGTATATCGCGTAGAATATGCCACTTAGAGTCTATATATGTATCAAAAGCTGCCCTTTGAGCCTTTTGAGGGAAATGAAAATTCCGTTCGGGCCGAAATACTAAAAGTCAGGGCTACAACACAAAGAGCACAATGTTAGATAAATAAACAGATAAAGATAGTTTATACAGCTAAAACATAAAATCAACTTAATGTTTTTCCAAGGCCATTACAAATGACAAGCTGATACCCCATTTTAGAAATTGAAGTGCATACTTGAAGCTCAGACATTACTTAGTGGCTACAAGTTTTATAGTCCAGATATAAAATTAAGCTTAAGATGGTTGCAAGGTAAGGTGCAAGAAAGGGAGTGATCAAATGAACATATGCATGGTGTTAATATGTACTGTGTCCTGGATCAGATCCCAATTTCAGAACATTTATTTTGTTGATTGCGAGAAACCACATATGTTGTTACATCCTAGATGCCAGCACATTCTAAAGATGGGGCCAAGATGATCATTTCTATTGCAGGTAGAGTATGTTCAAATTGTACATAGGCAATGGGAGATGAATTTAGCCAGAATAGCAGAGTTTCACAAACAAATTTCAAAGAAAATAACAGAATAAAGTTTCCGCCAGTCTAGTGAATGGGGCTTTCATGTAAGTACAGTAAACAAGTGCAGCAGTCTACCAAATGCAATTAATAATCTAAACAATGCAGGCTGAATGCTAACAAGAATCATCTAGGCAGATGTGACTATGACTACAGACTACTGTAATGCAATGGATGAACTGTACACTGCATGGATGAACTGTAATTTTCTTGCACCTAGTAATTTTATTTATTAGTCATCCCTGCATGGATGAACTGTACACTGGGGACTGGGCTCTCTTGTTGTTTTGGTGCACTGATGTTGGCCTGTGCTAATAAGCAAACGAGACAAAGACTAGTAATACTGAATGCTTGTTTTGCAACAACCATTCTCAGGTACAAAAGGATTTCCCACCGACAAAAAAAGATTATTCCAATATTTTCATATGCTACACCAACGAAACAATTAATTACCTAGACCTGTTTCAGTTACTCACCAGTATGAACAGCAAATATGATATGAATATTCAGAAGAAAAATAGTTTGTTTTCATAGAACAAAAAATTATCAATCCAGTATTGATCAAGACAAGATATATTAACAAATAACTAATAAAAAGATAATAATGCACACTTTACCAGTTATAAGCTTCAATTGCATTCTGTGGCTGATCCTGGATGCCTCTCCAGTATGCTTGATGACCATGCATACTAAAACTTCCAACCTATCTTCAACCTTCTGGTTCTGTTGGACCAGGGTAAAAAGTAGATAACCATGAATGGCATGTTTTCTTGATCCATAAGCCATACAAGCAAAGGCAAGGTGAGACCCCACATATTCTCCCAAGCTCCTGCTATACATGCTTCAGCGACACTTGTCTCAAAAAGCAGAGTCATTCCCAATGGTACCTTGGTTACCCATCATTCAGCACTGGAAGCAGCTTCTTTTTGGCACCAGGGTGTAGCTATTCCGTTAAACAATGGATTGAATGAACAACCATCTTGTTTCAAAACTCTTGAGAGCATTTCAACGGGAATTTCTATCATCTTATCCGATGAATCCGTCTCACGACACCCTGAAATTAGTGTATTGTAGGAAACACTATCAGGAACAATGCCTGAGCTCACCATCTCATCAAAAAGCTTGGAAGCTTGTTCATTGTTGCCAGATTTGCAATAGGCAAACATCAGAGTGGTGTAAGTCATCTTATTTGGAGGTATATCCCTAGAATGCATCTCCTTAAAGTAGGTAATCGCTTCATCAATTTTTCCTATTTTGCATAAACCTTGAATCATAATTGTATAGCCAACTACTCCAAGCTCAATGTTCTTAACTATACATTGCGCAAAAATAGCCTTGGCCTCTTGAACAAGACCAGAATGACACATCCAATGCATTAGACAGCAGTAAGTTACAGCAGTTGGCTGTATGCCATTACACTTCATAGTGTCAAGAACACCAAGTGCATCAGGAATGTTGCCATTCCTACAGTGACCACCAATAAGAGCATTATAGATGATTGCATTTGGTTTTAATCCAACTTTCTTCAATTCAGTCAAATGTTCTTTTGCCTTCTGAATATCCTTTTCTTTACAATAACCATCTATTATGGTGCCATAAGTCACAATATCTGGCTTAAGACCTTCACTTTTCATCTGACCCAACAGGTGAAGGGCCTCTTCCATTTTAGCCAAATTGCAGTAAGCCCATAGAAAAGTATTATATGTGAAAAGATCAGGCTCAAACCCTCTTTTGATCATGTCATCCCGAAGTTGTATCGCCTCCTCCATTTTACCGCCTTTGCAGCAACCTTGGATCATTATGTTATATGTGATGTTGTCCAATTCAATACCATTGTTCACCATGGCCCTTAGAACCTTACTGGCTTCTTTAATGTTATTTCCTTCACAAAGCCCATGAATCAACGCATTGGATGTTGCAATATTGACACCTAAACCATTTTGCAACACTTTGAACCAAATCTCTGCTGCTTCTAAGTGTTTCCCTCTCTTGCAAAGCTCTTGGATACAAGCTGTCATCAAAGGATCATTTGGTTTCATAAATCTCGCAAGCATTTCTCTTATAAGCCTTAACACCGAGTCCAGTCTTCCAGACCTTCGAAGAAGCCACGCAATCACAGTGTTAAACAAGCCACTATGAACTTTCATCCTGGACACCAACAACTCATCCAATATCTGCTCAGCGCGCTCCATTTCGCCTTCCTTGCACAGAGCTTTCGCAATCAAGTTGAAAGTTACCACGGTAGGCTTCATCCCCTTCGAAACCATTTCATCAAAGAGCCTAAGCGCCTCTGAGCAATGCCCTTTCCTACAATTCCAACCAATTAACTCATTGTAAATAACCTCATTGGGGCTGATCCCAAAACCTTCCATCTCTTGTAACACTTCTCCAACCTCCCCAAACCGCTCACCCCTTGCAAGCCCATTGATCAGAATGCCAAACGTGACCACACTTGGTCTCGCCCTTCCTTCGACCATTCTCACCTTCAACCGAAATGCCTCCTCCACCCTCCCGCTCTTGCAAAGTGCATCCATTAGAACATTGTAAGTCACCACGGTTGGCTGCAGCCCGGCTTTCTGCATCTCCGCAAGCATCACAAAAGCGGCGTCAACCTCTCCAGCCCTGCAGAGTGCCTTAATCATCGACGTGTATGTGTACTCGTCAGGGGCAACAGTCTTGCCATCCCGCATTCTGTCGAACACCTTGCAGGCAGCGTGAAGTTGGCCAGCACGACCCAGGGCTTCGACAAGGATATTGCAGGTCTTGATGGAGAGCGAGGCGCCACGCACGGAGAGCACGAGGAAGGCGTCCGTGGCGCGGGACAGGGACCCCGGGGCGGGCGACTTGAGGCAGGCATGGATGAGGAGGTCCGAAGTGGCAGTGCAGGCGACATCAGCAACAGCCTCCGCAGCGATGTGAAGAGGGTGTAAGCGGATGAGGCGCGACAGGAGGCGCCGCGCGGAGGGGAGCGCGGCGCGATCGGCGACGAGCGAGTGGAGGAGGAGCGCCGAGATGCGAGGAGTGAGGAGGTCCTCGCCAGGGGAGGGACGTGCAGGGTAATCGGAGAGAACATGGTACAGGAGGCGGTGGGCGAAGGCGGGCGGGAGCGGCACCTGGAGGGACGAGAGGGCGGAGGCGAGACCGGCAGGGCCGAGGCGGCGGAGCATGGCGGCAAGGTCTCGCTTCGCATCCGGCAAGGGCGCCGCGGCGAGCGCGCTGGCGAGTTCCGCGGCATCCGCGGCGGCGTTGGCGGTGGATGAGAGGTGGCGGCGGCGGCGGAGGAGGAGGAGGTGGAGAGGAAGGCGCGGTGGTGGTTTCATGGTGGTGTGACACGGACGGTGGCGGCGAGATCCTTGGTAAATTAAGGAGAGATTGAATGGAGGGTGAAGATTGCGCGCGCGGGACAACGGACGGAGTGGATTGGATTGGGGAGCGGTAGGCTGGGAATGGGGCCGCGTGACCGCGTCGGAGGCTCTCGAGGGCGCCGTGCCGCCGTGGAACGGGGGGGTGGTCAGCTGGCGAGTTGGCGACTGGAGACGGATCCGAAGGTTTTTTTCCTTTTTTCTTCGGGAAGAAGAAGGTCGAAGTTAGGTTTTGCATCATCAGTAATCCAAAAGGCCTATACCTATCTGCTAGTACAACTGTCTCAAAAAAAATATCTGCTAACCGATTTGAAATTTCAGAAGGCCATTCTAAATATATCTTATTAAATAGAGTGTCATGCAGCTCCAAAAAAAATAGAGTGTCATGCAACTGTTTTTGGATGTACCCGCAAAAACAAAACTGTTGAGTTTTGCGAGGATAAATATTCGTTGTTTTCAGAATATTTTATTTTGCATATAGTTCAGGAAAAGATAAAGAATGAAATAATATATTATATGAAACAATTTCAACCGCGGTTTACTTGAAAAAAAAAATTTCTTACTTGCATGCCATCTTAAAAATATGTACAATTTTTTTTAATTAAGGTTGGATATTGAAAATGACGCACATACTTTCTACCGAAATAGTTTTATAGTAATATAATGTTATTCCTATCTTAATGATCTCTAATGTTTAGAGGCCAAACTGGTATATAGAACATTTTTTCGGACCGAGATGGCGACTAGAGGGGGTGGATGGGAGCTCATAAAAATTTCTTCGTAACGAAGAACCTCTCGTCTAATGAGACCAAAGTAATGTAGCAAAGTTGAGCTACGAACCCTAGAAACCAAGTTTGGAAACCAAGCGGAAGCTAATGCGAACACACCTGAAGCGAAACCAACGGAAGAGCAAGAAACCATTGAGCATCGAGTGGTTTGGTGATAACCAGGTTGTTGCATCGAATCAATCGATGGCCACAAAGCCATTGTACACCCGCTAGCACCATAATCCCAGTGTTATGCACTAAGCCAATTGTTGGTGGTGCTTCTTAATCTATATAGAACTATATTCCGCAAGCGCAAACAGTAACCCGTTATAGCATTTCACCATGGACCATTCATTTGTTTCATGATATTCCTCAAGCAAGCACTATGGTTAGAAAATATTGAAGAATGAAACGAATAGTGTTTCTAGTAATATGAACTAACTAACTTATGGGAGATTAAAAAAGATTGCAAGATAATGGTCAATGAATGACTGGGAAAGAAGGCTTGGGATGACCAATGACACAAGAGACTCAACTATAAAAGAGAAAAGGGAGGAAGCTTGGAGAAGAACGAGCGAGAAGGTTCCTAGCACACTCCTGACTACTATGAAAGCCAACATAGCCCTATATTAGACTAGACTCTATCTAGATGTCGGGGACTAGAGCTTGCTTCAACTTCTAGAGCAGAAGGACCTCAGAGTGAGATGAGAGAGGGGGTTGTTGATGGATCTTAACTATGAATATTCTTTGTCAATTAGAACATAAAACACTAATCCAAACTAGGATAGGGCTTTATTACTAATTATTTCTATTAGTTTTGGTGATTTGTGATATGCAGGCCTCCATCGGGTGAAAATACAGAGAAAAAAGCAAAGATATACAAAGAAAAGGTCGCCTTACACTTCACGCTTTTCAAAGGATTCAAAAGACAAGCCAAACTAACTCAAACGAAGCTAGCATCAACATAAACATGGAAAGGTCCAGTCCAAGGGCCACCACGCAAAGGCGGTGGCTAAGGCGGTGTTGTGGGGGCTAGCCGACCCCTAGATCGTCCGGCCCACAAGTGCCACCTTTCTAAGGTGTCTGTTGACGGTCGATTTGATATATTATACCATCAACATCTTCAGAATAAACTGGAGAAAATACACCATGTTCCATGCATAAATTTGCTTATCACGAACAAATTCCACGAGTTTTGGATGAGTTGTGTTTGCAGGGGCATGTTGGTGAAAACCTGGCGAAATTGAAGAAAAGAAAAGACCAGGTTGTATGGCTTTTTCCTAGCCGACCGGCCATAGCCAGGCTGCCTAGCCTAAAACCGGCCAGTCGGCCACAGCCTAGAGCCGACTACCACGTCTTTGATTTGAGGCTCAACAAACAAAGTCCAGGCCATCCAGAGATGCGTATTTCGTGTCGGTTTGATCCAATCCAATGACCCATAAGGCTTCACCTTGGAATGAAGGGCCCACTTGCATGGCTATTTTGGGCAGCGTCGACTCAACGCGACTCCTACCAATGTCCAGGACACATGTAGACCACACACAAGGAAGGTGGTGTTAGGTGGAAGACATGCCTAGTCGGCCCGCCTGTGCCTGGCCGACCGACCTACTACTACAACTCCACACGAACCCCTTTCACGTGGTGATGGGAACTAGGGTACCCGATCTTCCATCAGGTGAAGGATATATCATTGTTGGCGGAGTGCAACACACCGATCTGGTTTCAAATCAACAAACTTGAACCCCATATTCTTAGCACCACAACTCCTCTAGTTATCAACCGTAGTCACAATCTGGTTGACCTCGCCGAGAAGGCTAATTCCTGCCTGCGCAATGAAGAACACAAGCAAGAACTAAAAAGAACGCAGCACTCAATAAATGTGACAACTGCAGATGAATGATTAAGCACGAATGTTGGGGTTCCACAAACCGATGAACGACGAAACTGTATCAAACATAATAATCTAAGCAAAACTTGAGTCTAAGCGGCGGCGGTTGCCCTGATTATGATCAGGGGTGCCCTAGAGTTGGGGCGACCAGAGGGGATGCCCTCAACTTGGGCCAAGGCCCGACACGATACATGACCAGATGATGGGCGAAAAAGGTGATGCGGCACCTTGTCGTGGTCATACAGCATGATCCACGACCCTTCTAGAGCTTGGACCAGAACCAAATCGATGGCGTCATCGTCCCTGTTCCAATGCATCCTTATATGCCTCATTTCAATGTCGAATGAGAGATATATCACCAAAACCGTGCAGCGATGTCGGCTAAATCCGAACCAAACATGGTGGCTGAGTTGGAGACGACCTGTCACTTAGAGAAGACTTTGATGTATGCAATTCCAACGTGACGATGCCCTCATCATCCCCCCTTCTTGAATGGGAGTTGTCCTCGACTCCATCCCATGCGCAACAAGCTCCTGCAAAAGGTTAGTCCCAACATGATACAAGGTACGAGACATATGATCATTGGAATGAAAACACATATCGCGACAAAGCATAGTATACCAAGGCGCATCAGGATTATCACATAATGCAGTAGTAGTAGATATATTAGCAATAGAATCACCACCCTTTAACTTAATCCCTTGATGCGGATCAGCAGGAGGAACATGGCTAGTAGCGTTAGTTGTCTTAGCAATCTCTTTCTTAGCAATGTCATCAAAATGTTTCTTAATGTCACTAGGAGATAAAGGGAGCAATGTAATTTTCTTGTTCTTATGCATGAAGGTGTATGTATTAGTTCTACCATTTGGTGTGAAGCATCATTATCTTTAATGGTTTGGATGTCTAGTGGTGAAGCGTCGTGTATATCTGTAGAGGTGATGTTCTCATCATCCTCCCCCTCTTGAATTGGAGTCGTCCTCGACTCAAGCGCATCTTCTTCTCCCAAGTAAGGCCTCAAATCTAAAATGTTAAAGGTCGGACCATTAGCTCTAGGCATTAACTTGGACTTCCTCAAATGTGGAAAACGTTCTTTTCTTAAGTGCAACCACACTAGATCACCTAGTTCAAGTTTTATCTCTCTCTTACCTTTGCTACCAGCAATTCTATACATTTCAATCATCTTTTCAATGTTGTCCTTAGTTGTTTCATGCATTTTCAATATAAACTCAGCATGCTCCTTAGCATCAATATGAATTCTCTCAGTAGTAGTCAAAGGTAGAATATCAATAGGAGCACGGGGGTTGAAACTTGCATGAGCACAGTACCCACTTCTCACTAAAATATGCAACGGGTTTTCCGTCTTGCATGAGCACACCACCAATTCCAATGCCACTTGCATCACATTCAACCTCAAAGGTTTTTTTGTGAAATTTGGCAACACAAGTAAAGCTGCTTCCGTCAACCTTTTCTTCAGTTCTTGGAAAAGCAATTTTTTGTTGTTCACCCCATTTGAACACAACACCTTTCTTTGTCAACTCTGATGTGCACCGGCCCAGGCGGGTAGGAACAAAGCCCAACACCTCGCAGAGAAAGGCCCAATCACCCCAAAAGACTAGTCTGATAGGGGAAGGGTGGCTCTCCCTTTTAAGGTGGCTTCCGCCTCCTAAGCTAAGCAAGGTGGGATTATTCAGAGGCTCACACGGTCGCCGCCCGACTGCAACTGGGCCAACTGGGCCTTTTTTGTTGCGTCTTTGCCAGCGGGTAATAGTGGAGGATGTCCTCATCATTCTCCCCTTCTTAAGGAGAGCTCCGCTAAGCGAGGTGGAATAAATTCGGACTTGCACGGCGGCCGCCTACATTGTCGTGCGCCTGGCCAAATGCTGCCCACACTGTTCTGCGCCTAGCCAAACCACGCTCACTTGGCCACGACATGCCGCATACACTATCGTGCGCCTGGTCAAATGCCGCATACACTGTTGTACGCCTGGCCAAATCGTGCCGAGGATGTCCGCATCATTCTCACCCCCTTAAACGGAGGCCCAGCTCTGATACCAAATGATGTGCACCGGCCTAGGCAGGTAGAAATAAAGCCCACACCTCTCGGGGAAAGACCCAATCACCCCAAAAGACTAGTCCGATAGGGGAAGGGTGGCTCTCCCTTTTAAGGTGGCTTCCACTTCCCAAGCTAAGCAAGGTGGGATTATTCAGAAGCTCACACGGTCGCCGCCCGACTATAACTGGGCCAACTGGGCCCTTTTTGTTGCGTCTTTGCCAGCGGGTAATAGTGGAGGATGTCCTCATCATTCTCCTCTTCTTAACAAGGGCTCCGCTAAGCGAGGTGGAATAAATTCAGACGTGCACTGCTGCCGCCTACACTGTCGTGCGCCTGGCCAAATACCGCCTACACTGTTCTGCGCCTAGCCAAACCACGCTCACTTAGCCACGACATGCCGCATACATTGTCGTGCGCCTGGCCAAATGCCGCCTACACTGTTGTGCGCCTGGCCAAATCATGCCGAGGATGTCCTCATCATTCTCACCCCCTTAAACGGAGGCCCCGCTCTGATACCAAATGATGTGCACCGGCCCAGGCGGGTAGGAACAAAGCCCAACACCTCACAGAGAAAGGCCCAATCACCCCAAAAGACTAGTCTGATAGGGGAAGGGTGGCTCTCCCTTTTAAGGTGGCTTCTACCTCCCAAGCTAAGCAAGGTGGGATTATTCAGAGGCTCACACGGTCGCCGCCCGACTACAACTGGGCCTTTTTTTTGTTGTGTCTTTGCCAGCGGGTAATAGTGGAGGATGTCCTCATCAAACTCATTCAATGGAGCAGCTATGGTGCCGAAATATCTCACAAATGATCTTTAAAATTCGGCAAGGCCATGAAAACTTCTGACTTGGCTTACATTTTTAGGAGTTGACCATTCTTTGATTGCTCTCACTTTGGGTTCATCCACTAGAATACCCTATCCAGAGACAACAAAACCAAGAAACACAACTTGATCTGTGCAAAAGGTACACTTCTGAAGGTTAGCAAACAAATTTTCTTTCCTAAGCACATCCAAAACTTGTTGTATGTGCTCAGCATGTTTCTCCATTGTCTTGCTGTAAATTAAGATGTCATCAAAGTAAACCACAACAAATTTTCCAATGAAAGCTCTTAAGTCATGGTTCATCAACCTCATGAAAGTACAAGGAGCATTAGTCAAACCAATAGGCACAACTAACCATTCATACAGCCCAAACTTTGTTTTGAAAGCAATTTTCATTCATCTCGAATCTTCATATTAATTTGATGGTAATCACTGTCCAAATCAATTTTTTTAAAAAAATATAGCACCACTAAATTGTCAAGCATATCATCTAGCCTAGGAATAGGATGACGATAGCGAATTGTAATGTTATTGATGGCTCAGAAATCTATACACATTCTTCACGTACCAACTTTCTTTGGCGCCAAATTTACTAGGACAACACAAGGACTTAAATTTTCACGCACATAAACTTTATCTAAAAGTGCTTGTACTTGCCTCTGAATTTCCTTCGTTTCTTCTGGATTGGTGTGCTATGGTGGAAGAGGCAGGGCTGTACCTACGTTTTGGAGGCCCCAGGACCAATAGTATAATGGGGCCCTAAAGTTTAAACATACATAACCAAAGCGTACTTTCACTTAATTATGATAAACTTCAATATTTCTTACATCACAGAGGAGGATATTAAATATTAATGCTGAAACAGTAATAACAGCAATAAACTGACCTCATGTTCTACTAAAAAGCAGGATTATTTATATTTAAAGTTTAATACAATGGTTCTAGATTAATTAAATAAGGTAAGAAAATAGTACACCAAACTCAGACGAGAGAACCTGTACCTATGTGTGATGGTCTGATCGGAGTTCAGACTGCTGAGCCGAGAGAAGACAATCAATGTGACTATGCGCTACCTGGTGCAAAAACTTGTGCGCATGTCGATCGATCATGATGTATGTTGTTGTGGTATAGCTCAGTGCGTGGCTGATGGGAGATAGGTTGTGGAAGACCAACAGGCAGTTGTGAGGAAGTAAAAGAACTCCTTGGTTGGCTGGTGATGGGCTTTAGTGGGGCTTTTATTTTCTAGTATACTTAAGCTTAACCATGTAGTATAATTACAAAAGGATTTTGGGGGCCCCAAATATTTAGGGGCCCTGTTCTGTCGTCCACCCTGTCCCTGCTAATATGCGGGCCTGGGAAGAGGCAAATCGGCCCCTAGAATAAGATCAATTTGATGCTCAATGCCTCTCAAAGGTGGCAGTCCAGCAGGTGTTTCCTCTGGAAAGACATCTTTGTAGTCGTGCAAATGATGTGAAATAACACTAGGAAGAGATGTTATGTCATTAGCTGAAAGTAATATATCTATGTACTCAAGTACAATGAGTACTTGGTTTGGGTTTATCCTCACATCTCTCATTTCAAATTTTGTGGCTAACATGACCAGATTTTTGTCCTCTCTTTTATTTTTTCTCTCTCTCATTTGGCTTGTAGCTGTCACTCACCAATTGGTGGAGGACACTCATATTCTTTTTCTCTCTCTCCTTCTCTTTGTCAGTTTTAACTTTAGAACTCTCTTACCATGGCACTATATGAAAACATAGTGGCGGCACATAGTCAATACACTATTGGATGGCGTATGAAACTAGAATAACATGGTGGGCGCAAGGTACGACGATTGTTGTAGCGTACCACGACATCATATGCAAAAATGATGGCGGCACAAAGTCAATACGCTGTTTCATGAGCGTATGAAATTGTCAATATGTTGCCTTGGTGACATATGAAGCATTGCCCGTTCAATGTTGAACGTTCGGGTGCCACCACTATAGTGGGTGGTAATGAATGGGGATGCTTCCATGAGTGCTGGCACGGGAGGTTCATTGTAAATGATCTGGAATGGAATTTTCTGCAGGTACGCTAACCACGATTCCGTAAGTTGAACGGTTAGAAAAGTTCGGCTAGTTAATATAGGGAGAGACGAATATTGCCTAGCCACCGGCACTGACTTCGTAGGTCAAAAGTTTATTGGCACGTGTGTTGGTGAGAACGAGTAGGCCGCTCATGCATATAATTCACTGAAACTCTTATAAATAATGTGCACGTTCACTAAATTACCCGTCTCCTAAAATCTGAAACCTATCTAGTGAAGTGTGCTGAGTTTATGTCAAAAACACTTCTGCTTGCATTGTCGTTTCGAGCCTGAAACCCCATCAAACGAAAAAGTGTTAAATATGAAAGTTGTCATAAATGTTGTCTAGTTTATGCTTTAGAAATTTCAACGAATTTGGTTCAGTAAATTGATAGTTATGCTCAAATTAGTAACTCCCTATCTGCTAGAATTTTCTGGGAACAGTGAGTTGGAGATTGAATTTTACACCTTCTTAACGACTGTTTCTGCTCAAGACTTCAACATAAAACTTGTTTGAAATTACTTAAACAATGTTCTGGCCAAATTTGGGAATTTTTAGGTTTGTAGATTTTGATTTTTACCATTTTTAATACACTATCCAGAATCTGTTTTTAATTTCATGGGCTTTAATTGGTTCTCACACTTAACCTTTTTGTTCAGATGGACGACCACACTGACCTTGCTAGCTACCCCAATGACGTCTCCTTCTCAGACTGCCTTGGTTGGGAGGGGTTCCCCAGCATCTTTTGGTCCGTGTTGCAGGCGCTTGACTACCCCAGCCCGCCTCAATATGAGAGAACCATCCTCCGTTACCATGGTGTGACTCGGTGCAGAGTGCGTTTGGTGGTGCACTGCCACCCATCGTGTCCAAGCTCTCTAACCTGGAGTGTGGAAGTCCATGGGCATCATTTGGAGACAACTTGTGAGATGTCTGCTCTCAATGGGATCAGCTCCTTTTGTGCCCAGAACCAAGAGCTTGTGGAGGACCAGCTCCTTGGACTTTTTCACCTGTCCAACCTGACGACGCTCACTGGATGAGACGCTATCTCAGCTCACCTCTGAAGGTGGCAGAGAACCCCGTTGCAGCAGCCGCACTCTTGATGAGGTGGATCAGGGCTTATCACAGGCTGCAGGCACTTCTGAGGCGGTCTCAAAATGCAGCACTCAACCTTGCTATTGATATGTGCTCGTGCTCGTGACCTTGGGGTAGAGAGAACCTCTTTGTCCATAGAGGTGACTACCAGGGATGCTATGATTGCAGACTTGGAGAGACAGTTGACCGACCTCCACTTAGAGCACAATAATGCCAACAATGAGCTAACTCAAGTGAGGGATGAGCTAGAGAACGTGCAGGCTGACTTGGAGCATGCCAATGCCATGCTAGCTGCCCATGATGCTCAGCACCTTCTTAATGAGGGTGGAGAGAATGTGGAAGAAGAAGCCCCTGATTCAGATATGGACACCGAGGATGACATGCCACCTCTTGAAGCTCCACCGTCTCCCATGGGCAGCCAGGCTACAGCTAACAACCTAGACGACTTCTAGGAGCTTCGGTAGCAAGTTACTCCTCCGTGTAGCCTAAATTTTGATTTCATGACGTAATAGGCTAGTTGGAGTTGAGTTTGTCTTTAAGCTTTTGAACATGTAATCCCTTGGCATGGGATATGGGATCCCCAAGAACTTGAGTATGGTTGTAACGGTTGTGCTGAAAACTTTCTGCAGCTACCCTTGTTTTAATTATTAATGTGTTCTCCCTTCACATCTGGGCTGTGACATGAACTACAAAGTTGTCTGAATTTAGTCGAACAAAACGCTCACAAAAATTCAACCATGTTGGTTAAGCGAAATAAAAATGGCGACCAAAACACTACAGCTCGGCCTCCTGAAAAACAGCAAAAACAGAGAACTGAAACTTGAATTTTTCGGCCTAGTTCTATCTCGATTTTGGTTCTGAGCCAAACACAAAAGTTGTAGGGTACGAAATTTTCAAGCTAATTACCAAATTGGAGCATCTAACTTGACTTCTTCTGGGGGATATGATTTTTCTTCCAAAACAGCTTGCTGATATGTTATCCTTACGCAGTAAACTTTATTACATTGCCACATTCTATCTTGTCATTGATTTATGCAAGCTTATGAATTGTGGCTAATACAAGTACCTACTGCAGATGACTATCACTCGCAGTGGTCATGATGCTAGCGGATCCAACGCTATCCCGCAAGGGCAGGAAGGGCAACAACCACCGCCACCGCAACAACCCCCAACGTGGCAGCAGCTGTATCCCACCCAAACGGAGATCCTCCGTAATCTACAACAGCAGCAACAGATGATGCAACAGTAGATGCAGCAGCAACAGGGTGGTCATCGTGCTCCTCCACCTCAAGTGGCCCGGTACGAGGACTTCTTGGCTACTCACCCTCCAGTGTTCTCAAGAGCCGAGGAGCCCTTGGAAGCTGATGCATGGATTCGGGCAATCGAATCCAAGTTCTCCATCCTGGCTAAACCTTGTACTCCAAACCGCAAGGTGGTCTTTGCAGCACAGCAGCTCCGTGGCACAACTCTCCTGTGGTGGGAGAACTATCTGGCTCTTCAGCAGGAGAACCATGTCATTAAGTGGGAGGAATTCAAGACTGCTTTCAAGGCACACCATATTCCTGCTAGACTTGTTGAGAGGAAACTGAACGAGTTCCTGGCTCTAACTCAGGGAACCCGCACTGTGCTCCAGTACTCCCAGGCCTTCAATGGTCTGTGTCCTTATGCGGGTCCTCATGCAGATTCCAATGAAAAAGAAGATGGAAAGGTTCTGTCGTGGCCTCAATACCAAGCTCAAGGCCCAGTTGACCACTACACGAGTTGCCACTTATGGTGAACTTGTGAACATTGCCATTGCCCAAGAAGACGCCAACTTGGTTCATAAGGCCGAGAAGAAAAGAAAGGCTTCTGCTGCACCTTCGAGTGGGCAATCTCAGAGGTTCCGCTTGGTTCGACCGGCTGCACCGCAGGGACAGCCGAGGGCACCTCAGGGTGGGCGTTGGGTTGCCAGGCCACCACAGTAGGGTGCACCTCATTTCCCTCCACCGCCGTAGCAGCAACTGGCACCAAGGCAAAATGTGCAGCAGCCGCTTCGTCCTGGAGGTGGCTACACATGTTTCAAGTGTGCCCGTAGCAGCCATTTCATCAAGGACTGCCCACAGAACAAGCCTCAGAATCAGCATCCTGGGAACCAGCAGAACAAGGGCAAGCAGCAGCGAGTCCAAGTCAGGCAGGGAAGGCTCAACTACACTACCTGTGACATCTCTGATGTTAGAACCTTAAAAATACACTAAAGACAGGGTTAAAGGGCAGCATTGGTTGTAGCACACTTAATTTGATCGAAAATTCGAAATTTGAATTTCAATAAGGCCTTTTTGACACCCAGCCGAGATCTCAAAAATTTTGTACCAAACATGAAAATCTCCAAAAATAAAAGTTGTTTGTCATCACAAATAAAGCCTAGTTACTGTTTGCAACTTTTTCAAATTTAGCTGTTAAGCCCCTCAAAAACTCAAAAAACTATGCTAAACACCTTTTAAAACATGGCTTGTTTGAGCTTGAAAAATTTAAAATTTTCAGGTCACCCCAAAAGGAAAGTTGTGTCCCATATTTCCAACTCCAACTTTTGTGTTTGCACTTCTTGAAGTGTAGTTCAAATTTTCAGAGAAAAACACGTTTGAACCAGGGAGCTCCACGGGCGCCCGGCAACTCGCCCCGGCGCACTCTGCCCTGGCCGCAGACCGGCCGCCACGTGGCCGCCGAGCGGCAGCGGCCTCGCCTGGCCGGCCAAGCCACGGCGGCGTGTTCCTTTTGTCCTCGCACGACCGCCTGACACCCCGTCCGGTCTTTTCCCGCGAAGCCCGTGCCTGAGCAGCCTCGCGCCGCGCGGAGCGCCATCATGGCGAGGGCAGCTCCGCCACTGGCCGGGCCGCGCATGCCGAGCTAAGTCGCCCCACGGCCGGATTCCCGCTCGCTACGTGCCAAGCGCCTCTGCGGCGTATCTCCCCTCGCCCACGCCACAATCTGCGACGCCCAACCCCCTTTGCGTGACCTGCCCGAGCTCGCAGGCGCACTCATGGCAGCCTGCGTTCCCAAACCGTGCGTGCGAGCGTCCCTAGCAGCCCCAGCCGGCTCTAGCTTGCTCCATTGCCTCGCCAAGTAACCCTTGACCCTTGCCTTAGCTCGCGCCTCAGCCAATTCCTCTCCCCCACGCTCCCGAGCTTCATCTTCAACCTCTGACCGCAAGGGCCGAGCTCGAGCGCCGGGGCAAAATTCGCCTCCGTCCCTCCACTGTTTTCAAATGCACAGTACCTAGAGCTCGTCCACTTCCTTAGCTTCGTTCTCCCCCACTTCTCTCAAGCTCCCATCGAATATCCAACTAGAAATCAAAATTTCCCCCAAATCCCCATTTTAGCTGCCGGAAGCACCTCCACGCCGAGCCACACCTTCGAGCTATCGCAGGGTTCTCAGTGAAAGAAACCAGGGGCCTGCTTGTGAGGTTTTCAAAAGTTTCAAGGGTCGCGGCGTAAAAAGATTCTTAAGGTTTAGTTCATTTTCCTGAAATCTTCTAAAATCCATTAAAAATCATAGAAAAATCATAAAAATGCACAAAAATACTCCCTGGATTCGTGAGATTGTAAACTCCAATCTCATGTCGGCATGTATACACTTTTGATGAATAGTTTTTGAATTAAAATATTCAAACTCAGTTTTTAGAGTTTTGTGCACCATTTCAAATCCTGAACTCTTTTGGAGCTGAACCTTGGATATGTTGTTTCTGTGGTCTGTAGAAACGTTGTGTCCAAAGGAGACCTAAAAATATAGCCTGTAACTTCAGTTATGATTTATTTTGTGATTTTTGTTCTAGTTCAGTTCTGCATTTATAAAAGGTAATTCATGCAGCCAAAAATCACCATCTCTCACCAGAGGTCTAGAAACTCGTTGGCACATGTGTTAAAAATGCTAAACTTAATTTTAGACCCTGTTTAGACTAGCAAATAAATAGATGTTGGTTTTCGGATAGAAAATTAGTGAGGGCTGTCGAAGTGTTATTTTTAAGCACCACTTGGTCAGAGCCTTTCTTTTACTCATGTCTAGCTCTGGTAGAGAAATCTTCTGTTTTGGAAGTAGTTTTGATTTTATATGAATTAATCTTGTTTCTTTGAGCAGCAACTTGTACTATTTTTAATAAATTCTATGTAGCTCAGTTTTAGCTAAATTTTGGAGTGAGCCGAACTCTTATACTCCAGTAGCGGTCATAAATTTCGTGGATAAAAAGGATGAACAGAAATAGAGAAACAAAAATGTGAAGGAACTAGAGGGAATTGAGTTTTATAAAAAGAAATAGATCACTTTTGATAATTGAAGTAATGTAACACCCAGATTTCCAAGAAATCCAAATGCCTACATATGTGTGCCCAGGATGTCCACGGAACACATATAGATTACAAATATTGAATCACAGAGAACACAATGCTCGAATAAAAATAGTTTACATCAGAGTTTAACACAAGACAGTCTTAAACAAATAACACAGCGGAAGTCTTAATATTATTAAACGTCTTAACTAGGTAGAGCCTCAAGTCCACAGGGACACCGACTGGTTGAACACAGCTAGAAGTACGGCAGATCCTCTGGAAACTCAGCAAGCGACTGATCATTCAATGCTCCATCTGTTACCCATCCGAGATTTTGTTGAATAGTTGCAAGTGTAAGTAAACCATCTTACTTAACAAGTATAACACGGGTTATGCAAGGACAAATGGCTTGACACGGTTATACTGCATGAGCACTTTTAGTTGTTTCATTTTATTATCACCTAATTTACTACAAATGAGTAGAATCCCAAGTATAAACCCATTAATAAGGTATAAGTGATTATAGAACAAACCAACATCAACCACTAATATCATCTTCTAATCAAAAAGGATCCAGGCCGCTCGTGTCCGTGAGCACGGCTATCATGATAGATCAACACTCTGCAGAGGTTTCGCCCTTTACCCGCCGGTCACATAAATCCAAAAGAACTTATGTTACGAGGACTTTCACAAAACACTCTAACATGCACAATAGCAGTTTTGGTTCAACATAGGCAGCATAACCCGAGGCATCGAGATTGACGTACGCTCAGGGCGCAACGTGAGGGGGTCAATGGCGTCCAGAGCGAGAGCGCAATCATCGCAACGTGTGAAGCTGCCGTACATCGGGCGCTTACATCACGGGACTTTGCCTAACGGGGCATAGCCAACGGATAAATCCGTCCTTGATGGATCAAACTATACTCTCACCCATGCTCCCCACATACGCCTTTCGGTAACCACTGGTGAGCTAGAGACGTACAAGCTAATTATCCAAGACCAGAGCCATTATAGTTCCAACGGCGGTGAACAGGTTCCTGGGTTGTCGCTTTAAGAACCGGACCTTACGGAGAGACATTAGAACAAAGCACGAAGGACATGCTCTAATTCCCTAGACCAAACCTTATAGAGACACTAGAACAAAGCACATAGCACATGCTCTAGTTCCCCGAACCATGTTGCTAAAAAGCACCTTTTAATCATCATTGAAGTGAACCATTAATTCAATATTGACATTAAAAATAAATGTTGGTTGCAGCGCGTAGCATAGACTAACCATAATGCATATAACCCGGGTAATCAAGGAATAGGGCAAAGACTAGGTACAACCTTAATGTTTAACAATATTAGACACATGCATATGAATTGTATGATTAAATGGTCTATAGGTAACAAGGATTGTCCGTGTTATACTTGCCTTCCTCAGTGAACTACTGGTGCACCTGCTCTTCGGGAACGGAATTGTCGGCGAACTCGAACGGCTCGTCAACTACTCACATCGATCACCACACAAGCATCCACACATACATGCAAACAAGGCATTTAATTAGAACAGTACACCAAACATAAACAAAAGATAAAAAGAAGGCTTTAGAGTTACTGTACGCTTTACTACGAACACTTGAGCGTGAAATCGAGTTAAAACGGAGAAACTACGCTTAAAACGGGCTCTAGAGGCTTGCTGGTGAGACTTTTAGGCTTCCAGGGGTGTTTTTGAAAGAACCCAGGGACCTAGAACATAATTTCATATAAAAACTCGAGGGCTAACGAGTAAAAACTTCTCCTAGGACGGCGGGTACGATTTTCCAAAAGAGCGGGGGCTAAACCGTAAGAAAAAAGGACTTAGTTGTAAATATTTTTGAATAGAAGTGGACCGCGGGTTGATTTTTAGAAAACAGAGGGGCTCTTTTGCAAAAATGCCATGGCGACGGCTGGATGCTGATGTCGGCTGACGTCACGGTTAACCGCGCCGTGGACCGGCCCTGAACCACGGTTCACGGGTTCATGGTGAACCGGCTCGGTTTAGATCGGCTTTTAACTCTAGCCGTCGGATTTGAATCGAGCGGCTGGGATTAGATCGGGGCGCTCGGCTCGCCGGGGACGGTGGCTCGCGGCGGCGCGCGGCCAGAGACCCGCCGGAATCGAGCGTTTCCGGCGCTGTGGAGCTCCAAAGCTCGCCGCGATAGGTCCTAGAGGAAGAGGGAACAAAGGCGAACTCGTTTTGGGGGTTCTACTCGAGGATTGGGCGACGGTGAGGGCTAGCGGCACGCGGCGGCGGAGCGGGCACTCCGGCGAGGTCGTGCGCGCGTGAGAGAGCGAGAGAAGGAGGGGAAAAGAGCTGCGGGGCTTCCTCACCTCGTGGCGAAGCTCCAGGGCTAAGCCTTGGCGGCAATGCGGCGGCGAGGCGAGCTCTAGACGGCGGCCGCGCTCGGGCTAGGTTAATGGCGGCGGCTAGGGTTTGGGCTGCGGCTCGAGGGGGGGTTGGCGGAGGCTTTATAGGGGCCCCGGGGTTCCTTGGCGTGCGGGCCAAGCAGCGCCGAGTCTGGGCGCGGCGCGTGAGCGAGGCGGACTCGCGGCGGCGCGATGTCCAGCTCGGACACGGCGGGAGGAAGAAGACGACCCTGACGTGTGGGGCCAGCGCGTCAGCGGCTGAGGGAGGGAAAAAGCGACGACAGGTCGGGCCCACCTGGCAGAGAGAGAAGTGGGGAGAAGCTCGTGGGCTGGGCTGGCGGCTGCGGAAGTGGGCCGGCTGATCTGGGCCGCGCAGTGGAGCTAGGCCGCGGGAAAGAAAAAGAAGAAGCTGGGCTGCTGGGCTAAAAAGGAAGGAGGAAAAAGAGAGAGAAAAGAAAAGGTTTTTCTTTTATTCAAACACTCATTTGAATTCAAATTCAAATTCAAATTTGAATTCAACAATAAAAAATAAATGCACCAGCATGAATGTAACAATAATGTTTCTATACCCTATATTTGCTTTTAATTATTCAAAATTTTATTTTCCCTGCATTTTTCATGAGCACTTGAATATAAAAGTCAATTATTTACTAAATTTTAAATAGGGCATTTTTAGGGTGTTACAAGTAAATAGGATGCATGTGAAGTAGAAATTCCAGAACTAAACACTTGCATAAAAATAACGGTTTGAATTGTTTTATATTGTACACAATCACCATCATAAAGGCATAAAATTTCCACCGCACACCTTCTCTAATTTTGTGAAAAAAGGAATAGCTCAATAGTATGTCTAGGTGAATATGGCCTTCAAGGCCTTGCCTTTAGATCACATTAGGGAGCCACATTGAAGTTGTGCACCTCATGTAGAAGGTGCTCTCACTGACAGCACCTACAACCTCGTCCCTGTCAACGAAGAAGAAGTTCCCGAAGGTGGTGCCGACGTCATCGTGATTGACCCAGAGCCTGACACCGGCGTAGCCCAAGAAGGCAAGCCCCAAAGCATAACCTAACTCTTAAACTGTGTAACTATGATTTATTATGCTTGTGCATTTACGTTTCAAGGAGTTGTCTGAATAACCTAGTTGCATGATTCTAGTACCTATGTCTTGAAATACTAGTCTGGTAGGATCGGTAGAGCAATGCCTTTAGGACCGTTACAAGTCGAGTGATTTCCTGTCACTCGCGAGATATAGGAGTTGCTTGTCTTTACTTATGTTGGAATCATAAGGATGGACGGGCGGGATGGTATGTGTAGATCTCCCGTCCGTGTATGGTAATTGGATTAAGGTCGAGACGTGTGGTTCTGTGTGTCAAGTTTTTGAACGTACCCCGCACATGCCGACCTATGGGAACCTGTAAGCCCGGTACCAGATTGAAACAGTTAGGACTGATAGCCATCTCTTCTTGGAAATGTTTTGTTTCCCTTACCGTACACATGTGGATATATGCGTGATGCCGTGAGTGAAGCGGTAAACCTATATCCTAAAGGAGTGGACCCAGCGCTGAATTGTGGATTGATGGGAAAGGTTGGCAAGTGTTTGTGCCTTTTATAGCAAGCATTATCCGTGTGTGTTGGGTTTCCCCTGGCTAGGTAGCAAAATTCGGTTCGAACTGTCCGCTTCTCGCGGTTAATGAGACTGCTTGACCGCTGTGCTGCATTGAGTAACAAGTGGAACTATGAGGATGATGAACTTGTTGTATGAACTAAATTGGATTGTACCACTTGTATGCTTAGAGAGGATGCTAATCAAATATGGTTAACTCTACTAGAATTTGATGCTAAAATCATGAAAGTAAGGTTCCAGTCTTAGTAGCTTTCTGGCAAACAAACCTACCAGCCAAAAGCCTCTCATGTCTAGAAGTCGGTGATGTAGTTTTCACCCGATGGGTAAGCCTTGCTGAGTATTAGTATACTCAGCCTTGCTTGTGGCTATTTATTTCAGGTACTACTTTTGATGAGGCGGTGAGTTCCGTCACTTGGCCTACCCAGGTTCGTCCTGGCTGGCACGTCGAGTGGGTTCCATCCTCTTCCGAGGATCGGGAGGAGTAGCACCATGGCCGGCTTCATCGTGGTGTTGCTATGTATCATCGTTAGTTTAATTTTCCGCTGTAATGAACTCTCGTACTTTTATTGAAATTTGAACTTGGTTTGTAATAACTTGATGATACTATTTATGTAAGTTGAATTTGTGGAATGTTGCAATTTCTGAGACTCACCTTCGTGTGGGCGCACGTGTTGTTTCGATCGTGAAAGTACGTGGTTAATCGGGTATAATCCGACGGCGCTCCAGCTTATTCCGGATTAAGTGCCTGACTGCTTGATTAGTGGTCCATGGGTACTTAACTTGGAATCACTTCGGAGTGGTCCGCCACAGCTAGCATCAGAGCCGAAACATGCGCACCAGAGAGAGCAACAGACCCTAAATAAACAGTTTTTGAATAAAACTTGCCAACTCTTGCTTCCGCCGCGCACTTGCGGTGGAATGCTATCCATAGGATCGCTAAGGATTATGTATAGAACGTGAAGCCTATGTGAGTTAAGGGATCACGATATGATAGGTGGCCAATTATATATTATACTAACTCCCAGCACATTTCATTCTGTCATTACTTTTCGCAACGGTGGGCGCAAGGTACGGCGATTGCTGTAACGTACCACGGCACTATATGAAAATATAGTGGCGGCACATAGTCAATACACTGTGATGGCGTATGAAACTAGAATAGCATAGTGGGTGCAAGGTACGGCGATTGCTTGTAGCATACCACGGCATCATATGCAAATATGATGGCGGCACAAAGTCAATACGCTAGTTCATGAGCGTATGAAATTGTCAATATGTTGCCTTGGTGACATATGAAGCATTGCCCGTTCAATGTTGAACGTTCGGGTGCCACCACTATAGTGGGTGGTAATGAATGGGGACGCTTCCGTGAGTGCTGGCACGGGAGGTTCATTATAATTGCTCTGGAATGGAATTTTCAGCAGGTATGCTAACCACGATTCCGTAAGTTGAATGATTAGAAAAGTTCGGCTAGTTAATATAGGGAGAGACGGATATTGCCTAGCCACCGGCACTGACTTCATAGGCCAAGTTATTGGCACGTGTGTTGGTGAGAACGAATATGCCGCTCATGCATTATAATTTGCTGAAATTCTATTAAATCGTAATGTATGATCATTGAACTACCCGTTACCAAAGTTTGAATAACAACCGGAAATTGTGCTGAAACTCTGCTGAAAACAGTTCTGCTTGCACTGTCGTTTCGAACCTGAAAACTCTGTCAAACCAAAAAGTGTTAAACAAGAAAGTTGTCATAGATGTTATCTACTTTGTGCTATAGAAATTTCAACGAATTTGGTTCAGTAAATTAAGAGTTATGCATAAAATGGTAACCCCCTGTCTGCTGGAATTTTCTGGGAACAGTGAGTAGGAAATTGAATTTTTACACCATCTTAACGACTGTTTCTGCTCAAAACTTCAACATGAAACTTGTTTGAAATTACTTAAGCAATGTTCTGGACAAATTTGGGATTTTTTGGGTTTGTAGATTTTGCGTTTTACAATTTTTACTACACTGTCCAGAATCTGTTTTTATTTTCTTTGGCGCTAACTGGTTCTCACACTTGACCTTTTGTTTAGATGGACGGCCACGCTGACCTTGCTAGCTACCCCAATGATGTCTCTTTCTCGGACTGCCTTGGATGGGAGGGTTTCTGTAGCATCCTTTGGTCCGTGTTGCAGGCGCTTGACTACCCCAACCCGCCACAATATGAGAGAACCATCCTCCGTGACCGTGGTATGACTAAATGCAGAGTGCGTTTGGTGGTGCACCGCCACCCACCGTGTCCAAGCTCTCCCACATGGAGCGTGGAAGTCCATGGGCATCATATGGAGACCACTTGTGAGATGGCTGCTCTCAATGGGATCAGCTCCTTTTGTGCCCAGAACCAAGATATGCGGAGCACCAGCTCCTTGGACTTTTTCCACCGGTCCAGCCTGACGACGCTCATTGGATGAGACGCTATCTCAGCTCACCTCTGAGGATGGCAGAGAACCCCGTTGCAGCAGCCGCACTCTTGATGAGATGGATCAGGGCTTATCACCGGTTGCAGGCACTTCTGGGGCGGTCACAAAATGAAGCACTTAACCTTGCCATTGATATGTCTGTTCGTGCCCGTGACCTTGGGGTAGATAGGACCTCTTTGTCCATAGAGGTGAGTACCAGGGATGCTATGATTGCAGACTTGGAGAGGCAGTTGACCGATCTCCACTTAGCACACAACAATGTCAACAATGAGCTGACTCAAGTGAGGGATGAGCTAGAGAACGTGCAGGCTGACTTGGAGCATGCCAATGCCATGCTAGATGCTCATGATGCTCAACACCTTCTCAATGAGGGTGGAGAAAATGAAGGAGAAGCCCCTGATTCAGATATGGACACAGAGGATGACATGCCACCTCTTCCAGCTCCATCGTCTCCCATGGACAGCGAGGCTACAGCTAACAACCTAGATGACTTCTAGGAGCTTCGATAGCAAGTTACTCCTCCGCGTAGCCTAAATTTTGGTTTCATGATGTAATAGGCTAGTTGGAGTTGAGTTTCCTTTAAGCTTTTGAACATGTAATCCATTTAGTATGGGATGTGTGAGCCCCAAAACTTGAGAAAGGATGTAATGGTTGTGCTGAAAACATTCTGCAGCTATCTTTGTTTTAATTATTAATGTGTTTTGCCTTCCCTTCTGGGCTATGACTTGAACTACAAAGTTGTCTGAAATTTGTCAAACGAAACCCTCACCAAATTTCAACCCCATTGGTTAAGCGAAATAAAAATGGCGACCAAAACACTACAGCTCGGCCTCCTGAAAAACAGCAAAAACAGAGAACTGAAACTTGAATTTTTTTCGGCCTAGTTCTAGCCCGATTTTGGTTCTGAGCCAAACACGAAAGTTGTAGAGTACAAAATTTTCGAGCTACTGACCGAATTGGAGCATCTAACTTGACGTCTACTCGAGGATATGATTTTTGGTCCAAAACTGCTTGCTGATATGTTATCCTTACGCAGTAAACTTCATTACATTGCAACGTTCTATCTTGTCATTGATTTATGCAAGCTTATGAATTATAGCTAATACAAGTACCTACTGCAGATGGCTATCACTCGCAGCGGTCACGATGCTAGTGGACCCAATGCTAACCAGCAAGGGCCGGAAGGGCAACAGCCACCACCACCACTGCCACCGCATCAACCCCCAACGTGGCAGCAGCTGTATGCCACCCAAACGGAGATCCTCCATAATCTGCAGCACCAGCAACAGATGATGCAGCAGTAGATGCAGCAGCAGCAAGGTGGTCCACGTGCCCCTCCACCTCAAGTGGCCCGGTACGAGGACTTCTTGGCTACTCACCCTCCGGTGTTCTCCAGAGCCGAGGAGCGCTTGGAAGCTGATGCATGGATTTGGGCCACCGAATCCAAGTTCTCCATCCTGGCTACGCCTTGCACTCCAAACCGTAAGGTGGTCTTTGTGGTGCAGCAGCTCCGTGGCACAGCTCTCCTGTGGTGGGAGAACTATCTGGCTCTTCAGGAGGAGAACCATGTCATTGAATGGGAGGAATTCAAGACTGCCTTCAAAGCCCACCACATTCCTGCTGGGTTGGTTGAGAGGAAGTTGAATGAGTTCCTGGCTCTGACTCAAGGAACCCGCACTATGCTCCAGTACTCCCAGGCCTTCAATGGTCTGTGTCCTTATAAGGGTCATCATGCTGACTCCAATGAGAAGAAGATGGAGAGGTTCCGTCGGGCCCTCAATACCAAGCTCAAGGCCCAGCTGACCACTACACGAGTTGCCACATATGGGGAACTTGTGAACATTGCCATTGCCCAGGAAGATGCTAACATGGTTCATAAGGCCGAGAAGAAAAGGAAGGCTCCCGCTGGACCTTCGGGCAGACAGCCTCAAAGGTTCCGTCTGGTTCCACCGGCTGCACCGCAGGGACAACAAAGGGCGCCTCAGGGTGGACGTTGGGTTACCAGGCCACCACAACAGGGTGCGCCTCGTTTCCCTCCACCGCCACAGCAGCAACAGGCGCTGAGGCAAAAATTGCAGCAGTCGCTTCGTCCTGGAGGTGGCTACCAATGCTTCCAGTGTGGCAGCAATAGCCATTTCATCAAGGGCTGCCCACAGAACAAGTCGCAGAACCAGTGTCCTGGAAATCAGCAGAACAAGGGCAAGCAGCAGCGAGTCCAAGTCAAGCAGGGAAGGCTCAACTACACCACCCTGGCTGACCTACCTGAGGGAGCACCGGACATGACTGGTACCTTCCCTATCCACAACCAACCTGCTGTGATATTGTTTGATTCCGGGGCAACACATAGTTTTAGAAGCACAAGGTTTAGTGCAAAATGTGGGTTAAAATCATATCACACCAAAACAGCATATGTGATATCAACAGTGGGAGGTAAAATAGCGTCTAACCAAGTCACTCGAAAAGTACCAATCAAGCTGGGTAGTAAAGTGTTTCCTACTGATTTAATTCTGCTTGGGTTGGAAGGAATTGATATTGTTTTGGGGGCAAATTGGATGACTCAACATAAGGTTGTGCTAGATGTTGCCGAAAGGGTTGTGGAAATAAACTCGCCTACACATGGCCCTAGTGCACTATACCTGCCACACCGGAAATGCCCCAATGCGTGTGCTTACACCATGGTAGAAACACAACTAAAAGACATTCCGGTGGTATGTGAGTATGCCGATGTTTTTCCGGATGACTTACCTGGGATGCCGCCGGACAGGGACATTGAATTTTTGATTGAACTTCAACCTGGCACAACACCTATATCAAAGAGACCCTATAGAATGCCACCCAATGAATTGGCTGAATTTAATATTCAACTCCAAGAACTGCTAGACAAGGGTTTCATCCGTCCTAGTGTGTCACCATGGGGTTGTCCAGCTATCTTTGTGAAGAAGAAGGATCATTCCTTGAGGTTGTGTATTGACTACCGGCCTCTTAATGCGGTGACCATTAAAAACAAGTATCCACTTCCCCGCATTGATGTCTTTTTTGATCAACTAGCTGGCACCACAGTGTTCTCTAAGATTGATCTTCGCTCTGGCTATCACCAAATAAAGATTCGTCCTTGTGACATTCCCAAGACTGCCTTTTCTACCCGCTACGGACTTTATGAATTCTTGGTCATGTCATTTGGGCTCACAAATGCCCCAGCCTACTTCATGTACCTCATGAATTCGGTCTTCATGTCCGAGCTTGACAAGTTTGTTGTGGTATTTATTGATGACATCCTCATATATTTCAAGAACGAGGAAGAACATGCCGAACACCTTCGCATTGTTCTTCAGAGATTGAGAGACCACCAACTCTACGCCAAGATCTCCAAATGTGAATTCTGGCTAGAAAGTGTGAAATTCTTGGGTCACACGGTTTCCAAGGATGGTATATCCGTGGATCCAACCAAGATGCAGGAGGTGATGGATTGGCAGCCACCTAACTCTGTCCATGAGATTCGGAGTTTTCTGGGTCTAGCTGGTTACTATCGCCGCTTCATTCCAGATTTCTCTCGGATTGCTAAACTCATGACCGAACTCTTAAAGAAGGGAGTCAAATTTGAGTGGAATGGCAAATGTGAAGAAGCTTTCCGCACTTTGAGAAAACATTTAACTTCAGCCCCAGTTTTAGCTCAACCCGACAGCACCAAGCCCTATGATGTCTATTGTGATGCTTCAGGCATCGGACTTGGTTGTGTCCTTATGCAAGAGAACTGGGTCATTGCTTATGCTTCCCGAGCACTCCGGCCGCATGAGCAAAATTACCCTACGCATGATCTTGAGTAAGCAGCGGTTATTCATGCTCTCAAGATTTGGAGACACTACCTGATGGGTGTTCCGTGCAACATATACACCGATCACAAGAGCCTCAAATATGTCTTCACTCAGGCACATTTGAATATGAGGCAGCGAAGATGGTTGGAGTTGGCAAAGGACTATGATCTTAGTGCGCATTATCACCCCGAGAAGGCTAATGTGGTTGAGGATGCACTAAGCCGCAAGGCTCGCTGTCACTGCCTTTCCATGGAGTCCTACGCTGACACCTTGTGCCATGAAATGGCAAAGCTCAACTTGGAGATTGTTCCTCACGGGTACTTCAACCATATCTCTGTTGAACCAACCTTGCACGATCAGATTGTTGAGGCCCAATTAAATGATGCAAAGGTTAAAATCCTCAAAAGAAAATTAGCAAAAGGAAAGGCAAAATATAAATGTTTCCGGCTAGATGGGCAGGGAGTGATGTGGTTTGGACATCGGATAGTGGTGCCCAAGAACACCGAACTCCGAAGGAAAATTTTGGAAGAAGCTCATCTTTCCAAATTTTCTATCCATCCCGGTAGCACCAAAATGTACCAAGACCTGAAACAAAACTTTTGGTGGACTAGGATGAAGCGGGAGATTGCCACGTATGTGTCGGAATGTGACACGTGTCAGCGGGTAAAGGCTAGCCACTTGAAGGTAGCAGGCACTCTTCAGCCTCTACCTATTCCCTCATGGAAGTGGGAAGATATAAGCATGGATTTCATTGTTGGACTTCCTAGGACCCCTCAGGGGCATGACTCCATTTGGGTAATTGTGGACCGCCTCAAAAAGACCGCACATTTTGTTCCAGTCAATACCGCCTATACCGCTATGAGGTATGCTGAAATCTATTTGGAACGGATCGTTTGTTTACATGGGGTACCCAAGACGATAATTTCAGATCGTGGTACTCAATTTGTGGCACGCTTTTGGGAACATTTGCAACTATCTCTAGGCACAAAACTGATCTGTAGTTCAGCATATCACCCTCAGACCGATGGGCAGACGAAAAGGGTAAATCAAATACTTAAGGATATGCTTTGAGCTTGTGTTATCCATTATAGGAAAAATTGGGAGAAATGTTTACCTCTGGCTGAATTCTCTTATAACAACAGCTACCAAGCAAGTATTAAAATGGCACCTTTCGAAGGCTTGTATGGTAGAAGATGTCGGACACCGTTGTGTTGGTCTCAGGCAGGTGAGAGATACACATACGACCCTGACCTTGTAAAAGAAGCAGAGGAAAATGTTAGGATCATCTGTGGAAACTTGATAACTGCACAATCATGGCAAAAGAGTTACTTTGATCAAAGACAGAAGCCCCTTCAGTTCGAAGTCGACGACCATGTGTATCTCAAGGTCTCCCCGACCAAGGGTGTACAAAGGTTTGGGTTGAAAGGAAAACTTGCACCTCGCTATATTGGCCCATATGAAATCACTCAACAATGTGGACCGGTTGCGTACCATGTGAAGCTTCCCAAGAAGCTCTCCGCCGTGCACAACGTTTTTCATGTCTCCCAGCTCAAAAAGTGTCTTCGTTTTCCGACCGAGGTTGTGGAGCAAGAAGAACTCTCGGTTGAGCCGGATCTTTCTTATGATGAGCATCCTGTCAAAATCCTCGATGAGAAGGAGAGAAAGACATAAAGAAGAGAAGTTAAAATGTATAAAATTCAGTGGAGTCATCACTCCGAGAATGAAGCCACATGGGAAACCAAAGACTATCTTAAAAAGAACTTCCCCGACATCCTTCCTAAGACCAAGGTACCTCTTTTCCTACCATGTCCCTAAGCACAATCGAATCTCGGGGCGAGATTCCTTTTTAGGGGGGTAGGCTGTGACATCCCTGATGTTAGAACCTTAAAAATACACTAAAAACAGGGTTAAAGGACAGCATTGGTTGTAGCACACTTAATTTGATCTAAAATTCGAAATTTGAATTTCAATAAGGCCTTTTTGACACCCAGCCAAGATCTCAACAATTTTGTACCAAACTTGAAAATCTCCAAAAATAAAAGTTGTTTGTCATCACAAATAAAGCCTAGTTACTGTTTGGAACTTTTTCAAATTTTGCAGTTGAGCCCCTCAAAAACACAAAAAACCATACTGAACACCTTTTCAAACATGGCTTGTTTGAGCTTGAAAAACTTAAAATTTTCAGGTCACCCCAAAAGGAAAGTTGTGTCCCACATTTCCAACTATAACTTTTGTGTTTGCACGTTTTTAAGTGTAGTTCAAATTTTTAGAGAAAAACGCGTTTCAACCAGGGAGCTCCACGGGCGCCCGACAACTCGCCCCGGCGCGCTCTGCCCTAGCCGCAGACCAGCCGCCACGTGGCTGGCGAGCGGCGGCGGCCTCGCCTGGCCGGCCAAGATGCGGTGGCGTGTTCCTTTTGTCCTCGCGCGGGCGTCTTACACCCCGTCCGGTCTTTTCCCGCGAAGCCCGTGCCTGAGCAGCCTCGTGCCGCGCGGAGCGCCATCATGGCGAGCGGAGCTCCGCCACTGGCCGGGCCGCGCACGCCGAGCAGAGTTGTCCCGCGGCCGGATTCCCGCTCGCTACGCGCCAAGTGCCTCTGCGGCGTATCTCCCCTTGCCCACTCCACAATACACGATGCCCAACCCCCTTCGCGCGACCTGCCCGAGCTCGCAGGCGCACTCATGGCGGCCTGCATTCCCAAACAGTGCGCACAAGCGTCCCTAGCAGCCCCAGCTGGCTCTAGCTTGCTCCATTGCCTCGCCAAGTAACCCTTGACCCTTGCCTTAGCTCGCGCCACAGCCAATTCCTCTCCGCCATGCTCCCCAGCTTCATCTTCAACCTCTGTCCCTCCACAGTTTTCAAATTCACCATACCTAGAGCTCGTCCACTTCCTTAGCTTCGTTCTCCCCCACTTCTCTCAAGCTCCCATCGACTATCCAACTAGAAATCGAAATTTCCCCATTTTAGCCGCCGGAAGCACCTCCACGCCGAGCCACACCTTCGAGCTATCCACGACGCCAACCGAGCATCCCAACCTCTTCGCCATGCCCCACTGATGCTCACGACCCCTTCCAACCGCGGTGGTAGCCACTGACCTCACCGGAGTTGAAGCCGCGGCGACCGCACCATCACTGTTCCAGTCGCCGGCCACCTCCGAGCCTCCTCCGGCCTCCCAACCACCACCATTCGACTCACGGTGAGCTGCTCGTCATTTTGCCCCACCTCTCCGACCTCATCCCTCCGCCGTTTGGCCGGCGCAACGACGCCGACGAGCCCTAGGGCATATCTTCATCGTCTTCCTTTTTGCAGGGTTCCCAGTGAAAGAAACCAGGGGCCTGCTTGCGAGGTTTTCAAAAGTTTCAATGGTCGCGGCGTAAAAAGATTCTTAAGGTTTAGTTCATTTTCCTGAAATCTTCTAAAATCAATTAAAAATCGTGAGATTCGTGAGATTCTAAACTCCAATCTCATGTTGGCAAGTATACACTTTTGATGAATAGGTTTTGAATTAAAATTCAAACTCAGTTTTTGGAGTTTTGTGCACCATTTCAAATCCTGAACTTGGAGCTGAACCTTGGATATGTTGTTTGTGTGGTCTGTAGAAACTTTTTGTCCAAAGGAGAACTAAAAATATGGCCTGTAACTTCAGTTATGATTTATTTAGTGATTTCTGTTATAGCTCAGTTCTGCATTTATTAAAAATAATTCATGCCATCAAAAATCACCAACTTTGACCAGAGGTCTAGGAACTTGTTGGCACGTGTTGGAAAAATGCTAAACTTAATTTTAGGCCCTGTTTATGCTAGCAAATAAATAGGTGTTGGTTTTCGGGAAGAAAATTATTTAGGGTTGTCCAAGTGATATTTTTAGCTACCACTTGGCCAAAGCCTTTCTTTTACTTATCACTAGCTCTGGTAGAGAAATCTTCTGTTTTGGAAGTAATTTTGATTTTATATGAATTAATCTTGTTTCTTTGAGCAGCAAATTGTACTAAATTTAATAAATTCTGTATAGCTCAGTTCTAGCTAAATTTTGCAGTGAGCTTAGCTCTTATACTCCAGTAGCTGTCATAAAGTTCGTGGATAAAAAGGATGAACAGAAACTGAGAAACAAAAATGAGAAGGAACTACAGGGAATTGAGTTTTATAAAAAAAAGAATAGATCACTTTTGATAATTGAAGCAAATAGGGTGCATGTGAAGTAGAAATTCCAGAACTAAATACTTGCATAGAAATAATGGTTTCAATTGTTTTGTATGTGTACACAATCACCATCATAAAGGCATAAAACTTACACCACACACCTTCTCTAATTTTGTGAAGAAAAGAATAGCTCACTAGTATGTCTAGGTGAATGTGGCCTTCAAGGCCTTGCCTTTAGATCACATTGGGCAGCCACATTGAAGTTGTGCATCGGAAGAAGAAGCTCCCGAAGGTGGTGCCGACGTCATCGTGATTGACCCGGAGCCTAACACCGGCTTAGCTCAAGAAGGCAAACCCCAGAGCATAACCTAACTTTTAAATTGTGCAACTATGAATTATTTATGCTTGTGCATTTACGTTTCAAGGAGTTGTTTGAACACCCTAGTTGCATGATTCTAGTACCTATGTCTTGAAATACTAGAATGATAGGGTCGGTAGAGCAATGCTCTAGGACCGTTACAAGTCGAGTGATTTCCTGTCACTCGCGAGATATAGGAGTTGCTTGTCTTTACTCATGTTGGAATCATAAGGATGGACGGGCGGGATGGTATGTATAGACCTCCCGTCCGTGTATGACAATTGGATTAAGGTCGAAACGTGTGGTTCTGTGTGTCAAGTTTTTGAACGTACCACGCACATGCCGACCTATGGGAATCGGTAAGCCCGGTACCAGATTGATACAGCTAGGACCGATAGCCATATCTCCTTGGAAATATTTTTCCCTTGCCGTACACATGTGGGTATATGCGTGATGCCGTGAGTGAAGCGGTAAACCTTTGCCCTAAGGGAGTGGACCCGATGTCGAATTGTGGATTGATGGGAAAGGTTGGGAAGTGCTTGTACCTTTTATAGCAAGCATTATCCGTGTGTGTTGGGTTTCCCTGGCTAGGTAGTGAAATTCGGTTCGAACTGTCCGCTTCTCGCGGTTAATGAGACTGCTTGGCCGCTATGTTGCATTGAGTAACTAGTGGAACTATGAGGATGATGAACTTGTTGTATGTACTAAATTGTATTGCACCACTTGTATGCTTAGAGATGATGCTAATCTAGAATGGTTAACACTATTAGAATTTGATGCTAAAATCATGAAAATAAGGATCCACTCTTAGTAGCTTTCTGGCAAAACAAACCCACTAGCCAAAAGCCTCTCATGTCTAGAAGTCGGTGATGTAGTTTTCACCCGACGGGTAAGCCTTGCTGAGTATTAGTATACTCAGCCTTGCTTGTGGCTATTTATTTCAGGTACTACTTTGGATGAGGCGGTGAATTCCATCGCTTGGCCTGTCCAGGTTCCTCTTGGCTGGCACGTCGAGTGGGTTCCGTCCTTTTCCGAGGATCGGGAGGAGTAGCACCATGTACGGCTTCATTATGGTGTTACTATGTATCGTCGTTACTTTATTTTCCGCTGGTTTGAACTCTCGTACTGTTATTTAAAATTCAGACTTGGTTTGTAATAATTGATGAGACTATTTATGTAAGTTGAACTTGTGGAATGTTATAATTTCTGGGACTCACCTTCGTGTGGGCGCGCGTGTTGTTTCGACCGTGAAAGTACGTGGTTAATCGGGTATAATCCGACGGCGCTCCAGCTTATTTTGGATTAAGTGCCTGACTACTTGAATAGTGGTCCGTGGGTACTTAACTTGGAATAATTTCAGAGTCGTCCGCCACAAATAAGTAGAATGGTTGCTTCACTTCATGGTAGTAGACGCATTGACTCCCCAACAGTTGTCTTCTGCATGTCAAGAAAGAATAATGAGCAGTGTAATCTTCAAGGAAGGTACTAACTTTGTATAGTATCAACAAAATATCTAATCATGACATTTGCACCGTACATTTAAAGGGCGCTAAGAAATAAATCCTCAGTCTTGTTTCCCTGCTACAGCAGCTTCTCTAGCCTGCATAAGGGAAAAAAAGAATATACTGAAGTAAGATGAGATAAAATAGCTTGTAGGTTTTTGTTTGAGGACAAATTATTTTGTACCTTCTTTGCCTTTTGGGCAGCTCACGTTTTAGCCCCAGCAGTTGTTTGCAGCGCCTTTGTAGAAATGTATTTCGGTTGCTCATTGAACAAATGCTTTGAAACTTTGGAATTTTTGGTTTTCGCACCAGGTGGAATATTTTCTTTTTGTGTTGTCAGTACGCTTCTTGGCTCGATCTGGCATAAAGATATTGTTGGAATAGTGTTAGTCGAAAGTAAATACAGAAGATATTCAAGGCTGGAATGTTTCTTCAGTATATTTACCTCATGTTCCTGGTATGGTGTTTGAACACTCTTCTGCACTGGTGTCGCGTCATGCTCCTCATTGCTACTAGCATCTACTGCTGTTGTATCGTTGTTTTGAGATAGAGTTTGCTCATTGTCTACTGAATTGTTGGTTTCAGGGGCAGCAGGAGTGTGTTTATTTTCTGTTGTATTGTTGGTTCCACGGGTAACAGGACTATGAACATTCTCTGTCGTAGTGTTGGTTACAGGGGCAGCACTCTAATTAAAATAAAGAAAGGCAAGGATGAAGATAAGCAGGCGCATGAAAATATTATACATGATAATTTCTTATTGAAAACAGTGCTATCGTCATATACTTGTGCAATTTAGGAACATCGCATATAAAGGACATGTCAGAGTATACATACCTGAAATAATATGCCTTGGTTAAGGTTTTGTGCCATCATTGCTTGAACCTCTTTCATCACTGATGCTCTAATTGAGGCAGCGAGCCCTTCCTTCTCTGCTTCCTTCTTAGTAGCATCTTCTGCCATATGTTCTTTTAATCGCTCAAGCTCACGTTCTTGTTCCAGGAATCTATCATAAAGCAATTGGTTCTTTGCAGGATTGCACATGTAACCATGCCCACGTGACTTGTTTGATTTTGCTCATGTTGTTTCCTTGTAGGTTTCCTGGAGGACAAGGTCTTCTTTGGCTGTGTCATGTCTTGATTCTTGTACGCTCTCTTCATTGGGTTCATTCATGGATAATTTCCTGTGTGTATTAGTCTAATGAAAGAAGACAAATGTATGAGAGCAATGAAGGCATGTTCACACAACAAATAAATCAAATGTTGAAACAAGGTTGTGGTTCAAAACTACTCACGTAAATACTCTCAGAAATCTACTTGACCATTTTCCTCGCTTTGTGTGAGTAACCTTAAATAGTTCTAAAGGACCTGGCTCAGCACCTGTTTGCACATCTCTCTACATGTTGCAATATTACACATCATTAATATATCAGTTCATGCGATTGAAAGTATAGATTAGTGTTCCAAATTTTAACCTTTTCCCAACTGCATTGAGAGAATGGTTTCGAACCCATCAGATGATTTGTTTTAACTTCTGAGCGACTGAGAGAGTTCTGACTACTAATCTCCTGCACAAAGTGAACATGTAATGGTTAGATAATAAAAAGAAACTAATTATCTTTGATGTGGAATATTTAATAAATAGTGTAGAACCTTGAACTTTTTAGTTCCAAAGTACAAGATCAAATAGTGCCACTCGACGATGTCTATATCTTCAGGCTTATGATTCATTCTCTGATCATAATTTTTGTAAGCCCTGTAAGTAGAACTAAAAGTGGACCGCCATCCTTTGTAGCGCTGTTGGGCAACCTTCCATATCTTTTCCCTCGCCTCATCAGGTGGAATGTCCATCTCCCATTTACCAAGCATATTAAAATGCCATTGCACACTTGATATCCATATGGGTGATTCAGAACATTTTTTAAACAACCCAACAAATTTCCAAGTAAAGAAAAGCCATGAACATACCATCACATCTTGTGCTATTGCCTCCTTGACTTCTAGTCTCACATCTTTCCAGTGTCTAACTCCAATGAGTGGGGTCTTCAACCTTGTATACAAAACCACTTCATCGACAAATGTGCGTCGATTCTCACCACAAGGTCCACCCAGACTTTCAGAGAACTCAATTTTGAGTTTTTGAGTGCGAACCTTCGCCCTCTTGGCCGTTGCAGCTAGCCCTTTTAATGAACCATGCCCAGCTTTCTTGCCACCTATTAATAATTGGGAAAAAAAATTCCTTCAACTTTGAACAATGACAAGTGATATAATCAGTAGAACGAATTTTTTCAAACCTTTTGTCTTCTGCTTTTGTTTCCTAACATGAGTTGGGCCATTGTCCTGGTGGCGTCTCATTACCGCCATTGCTCTCATCATCGACCGTTTATTGCTCAGCGTTTTTGCTATGACACTGAAATAATATGAATAACTGTCATCATTATAATCATAATTTGCATTACTAATAATAGAAGTACAAAGGAAAAAAGGAATTACTAATATCTCGAAGAAAGCCTTGATTCCTTAACCATTCAGTGTATGTTTCTATTGTCTGATCCCTGAATTCATCTCGAAGATCTATGAGTAAGCACCAATATTAAGTATGATGTGAGGACTACAGTTACAGTTGCACATTGCAAGTGAAGTACAAATGTAACACCCAGATTTCCAAGAAATCTGAATGCTTCCATATGTGTGCCCAGGATGTCCATAGAACACATATAGATTACAAATATTGAATCACAGAGAACACAATGCTCGAGTAAAATAGTTTATATCAAAGTTTAACACAAGACATAGTCTTAAACAAATAACACAACGGAAGTCTTAATATTATTAAACGTCTTAACTAGGTAGAGCCTCAAGTCCACAGGGACACCGACTGGTTGAACACAGCTAGAAGTACGGCAGATCCTTCGGAAACTCAGCAAGCGACTGATCATTCAATACTCCATCTGTTACCCATCCGGGATTTTGTTGAATAGTTACAAGTGTAAGTAAACCATCTTACTTAACAAGTATAACACGGGTTAGGCAAGAACAAAAGGTTGGACACGGTTGAACTGCAGTAGCACTTTTAGTTGTTTCATTTTATTATCATCTAATTTACTACAAATGTGTAGAACCCAAGTATAACCCATTAATAAGGTATAAGTGATTATAGAACAAACCAACATCAATCACTAACTTCATCTTCTAATAAAAAAGGATCCAGGCCGCTCGTGTCCGTGAGCACGGCTATCATGATAGATCAATACTCTGCAGAGGTTTCGCCCTTTACCCGCCGGTCACATAAATCCAAAAGAATTTATGTTACGAGGACTTTCACAAAACACCCTAACAAGCACAGTAGCCGTTTTGGTTCAACATAGGCAGCATAACCCGAGGCATCGAGATTGACGTACGCTCAGGGCGCAATGTGAGGGGGTCAATGGCGTCCAGAGCGAGAGCGCAATCATCGCAATGTGTGAAGCTGCCGTACATCGGGCGCTTACATCACGGGACCTTGCCTAACGAGACATAGCCAACGGATAAAACCGTCCTCGATGGATCAAACTATACTCTCACCCATGCTCCCCACATACGCCTTTCGGTAACCACTGGCGAGCTAGAGACGTACAAGCTAATCATCCAAGACCAGAGCCATTATAGTTCCAACGGCGGCGAACAGGTTCCTGGGTTGCCGCTTTAAGAACCGGACCTTATGGAGAGACACTAGAATAAAGCACAAAGCACATGCTCTAATTCCCTAGATCAAACCTTATAGAGACACTAGAACAAAGCACACAGCACATGCTCTAGTTCCCCGAACCATGTTGCTAAAAAGCATCTTTTAATCATCATTGAAATGAACCATTAATTCAATATTGACATTAAAAATAAATGTTGGTTGCAGCGCGTAGCATTGACTAACCATAATGCATAAAACCCTGGGTAAACAAGGAATAAGGTAAAGACTAGGAACATCCTTAGTGGTTAACAGTATTAGACACATGCATATGATTTATGTGATTAATCGGTGTATAGGTAACAAGGATGGTCCGTGTTATACTTGCCTTCCTCAGTGAACTGCTGCTGCACCTGCTCTTCGAGAACGGGATCGTCGGCGAACTCGAACGGCTCGTCAACTACTCACATCGATCACCACACAAACATCCACACATACATGCAAACAAGATATTTAATTAGAACAGTACACCAAACATAAACAAAAGATGAAAAGAAGGCTTTAGAGTTACTCTACGCTTCACTACGAACACGTGAGCGCGAAAATCACTCAAATCGGAGTTAAAACAGAGAAACTACGCTTAAAACGGGCTCTAGGGGCTTGCTGGTAAAGGTTTTAGGCTTCCAGGGTGTTTTTGAAAGAAACCAGGGACCTAAAACATAATTTCGTATAAAAACACGAGGGCTGCGGGGTAAAACTGCCATCTAGGACGGCGGGCACTATTTTTCAAAAGAGCAGGGGCTAAACCGAAAGAAAAAGGACTTGGTTGTAAATACTTTTGAACTGCGCTGGACCGCGGGTTGATTTTCGAAAACTGCAGGGGCTCTTTTGCAAAACAGCCACGGCGACGGCTGGATGCTGACGTGGGCTGACGTCACGGTCTACTCTGCTGTGGACCGGCCGTGAACCGCGGTCCACGGGTTCACGGTGAACCGGACCCGGTTTAGATCTGGACCGTCGGTTTCGAATCCTACGGCTGAGATTAGATCTAGCGCTCGGCTCGCCGGGAACAGCGGCTCGCGGCGGCGCGCGGCGGCACCCTCGCCGGAGTGGACTCTGCTTGGCGCTACGGTGGTCCAAACCTCGCCGCGATGGGTCCTAGAGGAAGAGGAGACGACGGCGAACTCGTTTTGTGGGTTCTACTCGAGGATTACGCGGCGGTGGCGGCTGGTGACGAGCGGCGGCGGGTTGGGAACTCCGGCGAGCTCGTGCAAACGCGGGAGGGCAAGAGAGAGAGGGTTTAGGGCCTCGGCGTGTTCCTTACCACACGGCGAAGCTCCTGGACAAGCTCGTGGCTGCAAAGCGGCGGCGAAGTGATGGATTGGTGACGGCGGCGACTAGGGTTGCGGCGGCGCTGCAAACTTGGAGGCGGCGTCTAGGGTTAGGGGTTCGAGGCCGAGGGGGTTGACGGCACTTATAAAGGGGCTAGGCGGCCTCGGCGTGCGCTCCAAGCCGAGGAGTCTGGGCGTAGCACGGCGACGCGGCGGCGCGGAAGAGTCCCGCTCAGGTCCGACTGGAGGAAGGAGACGGCACTGACATGCGGGCCCAGGCGGTCAGCGACTGCAGAAGAGAGAGGGCGCGGCGCTGGCTGGGCTGCGGTGGTGGGCTGGCGCGGAGGTGGGCCGAGCTGCTACTGGGCCGCGCGAAAAGGGAGGAAAGGAGATGGGCCACGCAGGGAGGTTGGCTGGGCTGCGGGAAGAAAAAGAAAGAGGAGGAATGGGCCGGCTGGGCTGGAAAGGAAGAAGGAAGAAAGAGAAAAAGAAAAGGTTTTTCTTTTATTCAAACACTCATTTGAATTCAAATTCAAATTTGAATTCAACAATCAAAAATAAATGCACCAGCATGAATGCAACAATAATGTTTAATTACTAAATTTTAAATAGGGCATTTTTAGGGTGTTACAACAAACAACAAAGTTATACCCAAATCGCCTTGTACTGGATACCATTCTTTGTATGCATTAAGTGATGCATAGTCTTTAGGAAAATCTTCCTCGTCATCATCAGACTCATCTCCTTGTGGCAGATCATCACCGTCTCTCTCCCTCCGTCGTCTTCATCTGCTATGTATGCATCATCTGGTTCAGGTATAGATGCAGCACGGGCGTCCTCAACTACAGATGCATCAACAGTTAACCCTTTCACGCCAGGGCTACTCCAATTTGTCAAGAAATCTTCTTGTGATTCAACATTCATATTTTCCACTCCTATGATAACCGAGTCGACATTGGGATCAACCACATCATTTTCAGTCTCCTCTCCTTCAGGCATGGCAAACAAGTTCCTCGGCTTCAATCTGATGACACTGCACCAATTAGTTTTCTTTGCACTTTTTACATAACATACTTGCTCAGCTTGTGTCGCCAGGATGTATGGTTTGTCTCTATAGGGAAACCGAGTGGTATCAATATCAACGATGCCATATATATCTTTACTATACCCTCTTGATTTGTTCCGAGTTGGTGCTGGAACATCATACCAGTCACATTCGAACATCAGGACTTCCTTTGCATTAGGAAACTCCAGCGTTATGGTTCTTTTGAGCACTCCATACCATTCCATGCCATCGGCGCCCTCGACCACAATCCCACTGTTTTGGGTGGTTAGGTTTTTCTCAACTTGTCTACTGCGGAAGAAAAATCCATTTATGGAGCACCTATTAGACACCTGAAATCGTTGATCTGGACCACGAGCTAGAGCGTATAGCATGCCATCTACTTTCCCCTCAGTTTGAAGTTTGCTGATCTGCACTCAAATTATAGATGCAACATATGTTACAACTCACAAGGGACTAATATTAAGATTAAATATGCAGGAATAATTAATATACAAAATAGGACTCACTTTATGCTCAAACCATGATACGAATTTTTCCTTGTGCCTTTTCTCAACATTCCGTGGGTTGGCATTACTTAATTCTAACTTATGCTCCCTGCAATAAAAAGGATAATTAAAATATTTATTTAATTATATTAAATTTAATAAAAATTATCATATGAAGCATGTAGCTTACTCTATCCATGGGGTGCACTCATCACAGTTGGATAATATGTAGTGCCTCATCTTTATAAAGTCAGAAGGAGATGTAGTATCAAATTAAGAACTTCTCTTTTTACTGTAATCCATGTTCCCAAAAACACTTAACCCAGAAGGTGGCTCATTAACAACGCTATTTTCTTGCCTCTCTTGTCGATTAAGCTTTGTACTAAAATCGTCAAAGAAACGAGAGCAGAATGTAAGGCACTCCTCTGAGATATATCCCTCTGCGATTGAACCTTCTGGACAAGCTTTGTTCCTCACATAGCCTTTCAGAGTACGCAAGTACCTCTCAACAGGATACATCCATCTATACGAAACAGGGCCTGCAAGTATAGCCTCCCATGCAATATGAACAGGTAATTGCATCATAACATCAAAAAATGCTGGAGGGAAAATCATCTCAAGTCGACAAAGTGTCTGTGCAATTGATTTCTCCAGTTTTTCAACTTCTGTTTCCTGAAGTTCTTTTGAACATACTGCGTTGAAAAACATGTTGAGCTCAATGACTGCAATCACTACATCTGTTGGTAATATGTGGCGTGCCACCAATGGTATAAGTTTTTGTAAAATAACATGGTAGTCATGACTTTTAAGTTCAGTGACCTTGCATCCCTCGACATCAACACATCTCTTTATATGGGCGGCATACCCATCTGGCATCTTAACTTCTGCTAGAAATTTGCACAAAATTTGCTTCTCGTCTTTACCTAAGGTGTACAGTGCTGGAGGCAAAGTGTATTTACCTTTTTCTTTCAATGGATGTTGATCCTCCCTTATACCTAATTCTTGCAGATCAAGCCTTGCCTTCTCACTATCCTTAGATTTTGCTAAACCAAGCAAAGTCGCTAGCAAAGCCTCACATATATTCTTCTCGATATGCATAACATCTAGATTATGTCGTATAAGCAATAATTTCCAGTACGGGAGATAAAAAAAGACACTCTTCTTCCTCCAGTTGTGCCATCTAGCATCTTCATCACGCTGCTTTCTCTTCCCACTAGTAGTTTTCCCAAAATTGACGTGCTCAAAACTCTCGTATTGGTGCAGTACTCCTTCTCCACTCAGCAGCACTGGAGCCTCCCTCCTTTCATCCATGTTATTGAAACTAACCCTATTGGTTCGCCATCTGTGGTCTGAAGGCAACCACCGGCGATGCCCCATATAGCAATGCTTTCTACTATGTTTTAACCACATGTAATCAGTATCCTTGTGACAATATGGACAAGCAAACTTTCCTTTTGTGCTCCAACCAGATAACATAGCATATGCAGGAAAGTCATTAATTGTCCAAAGCAAAATTGCACGTAGAGTAAAATTTCTCTTGACGTTCGCATCCCAAGTCTCAACTCTATTAACCCATAGATCACGAAGTTCGTAGATAAGAGGCTACAGATAGACATCAATGTTTATTCCAGAAGATGTAGGCCCAGGAATTAGCATTGACATCATCCAATAAGATTGTTTCAAGCACAACCAAGGAGGCAGGTTGTAAGGAATTAGGATCACCGGCCATGTAGTGTAATTAACATTCAAGATCCCAAATGGATTAAAGCCATCTGATGCAAGTCCCAACCTAACATTACGTGGCTCTTTTTCAAAGTGCTCATAAAACTCATTGGTTACATGCTTCCATGCTCTTGAGTTTGCTGGGTGCCGCACTTTCCCATCTTCCACCAATTCATCCTTGTGCCAACGCATATACGTCGATGTGGCCTCGTTCATATATAACCTCTATAGTCGTGGAGTAAGTGGAAAATACCGTAGTATTTTACGAGGTATGAGCCTCTTTTTCTTTACTCCACACGTGCCACCACTCTCGACATTCCCCTCCGAATCTGAATTTCTCCACCTACTCTGCCCACATGTTGGACATGTGTTCATCTTCTCATACTTGCCATGAAATGCGACACAATCGTTGACACATGCATGAATCTTTAGGTAGTCTAGGCCAAGTTCTCGAACAACCTTTCGAATTTTATCCAAACTGTCTGGGACACAATGTCCTTTGGGGAGCAAAAGACATATTAACTGAAGTATATGCTCCATGGCATTGTTGGTAATGCCGTACATGCACTTAATCTGAAACAGCCTCACAACAAAAGATATTTTGGAAGCCTCCTTGCATCTGGGGTACAATTCTTTCCGCGCTTCTTCAATTGATTTGAAAATTTTCTTTGCTGATTCATTTGGCTCCTCAGTACCTGTAGGTTCTCCATTAATAGCACCACTAATCAGCGACAAAAGTAGAGTATTGAGATTGCCACCACCTGCAGCTTCGCCTTCACTGAACTCATCATCATCATGCACACCCACAGGTTCAGTTTGACGAGGAGCACGGTGACGTTTCAGTTTAGCAAAATCCAGAAAAAAACCCTTTGTCAAACAAGTGCTTTTATACCTCAGCCCTTGTTCTGAATGCCATGCAACGACACCTCGCACACGGACATGCTGCAGTCTCTCCTGGATAGCGGCCCTCAAACACAGTTTCCATGAATTTTGTATATCCAGCTTGCCACCTAGCATCTGACTTTGGCAAACGTACCCAACTCTGATGCCCTGCATCCATTTGATTTAAATTCGAATTCGAATTTATGTTTCTGAAAATGTAAACAATGTGATACTTAAATTCATATTTATTATGTGGAATACAACATGAGTAGCAAAAAATTTAACTAAATGTAAAGATGAGTAGCAATTTTTGGATGTTGATCGCTCTAAGCATTAAAAAACTGTCATTAAAATAATAGATGTAATTTAGAAATCAATTAGTTGCATAAACTTCAGCTAACAAACTCTGGATTAATGGCTTAATTAATCAACACCTAATCAATCGATCATGGATGGTTTGCTATGATGAATTGACAATACTAATAATCAATCAAACTAGCAATAACTCTATCATAGATGCAAAGGGCATGCATAGTCGCATGCCAATATAGGATGATTTGCACGCCTGCAGGATGTTAATTAGGAGGATCGAATCAATGCCTGGAAGGAGTACAGTCTGATCCTCTTCTGTCTTCTCCTCTATGGTTGGCTTGATCTGTTGGACGTTCGGACCTTGGAGTCGTGGTTCGCCGATCAGCGCCGTCGTGCTAATCCTCTAGGGCTGCGTACCTGTCGTGCGATCACGTACACGTGCAGGAAGAGGTCACTCAGGGGCGCCGAGCCTGACTTGGACTCAGCGTCGGACTCCAAACTGATTCGGTCAGAGAGGCCTTCCATGCATATCGCTCGCCTTGTTGGTAGGTTGATTGATCTGATTGCCTTTCCTTCTCTAGCGTTGACGTTTGTTGTGCATGCATGCATCAGACGTGTAGATATATCTCTACTACTAAAAAATAATTCGTCTACCATATATTAATAGAGAACCTGCCACCTTTTTCTTAAATCAGCCAATTTTCTCTCTTAAAAAACATATATATATATATATATATATATATATTAGAGTCCCCCCAACATCTATGCACTTTGGGCCCACATCTATGCATTCTTCCAACGATTCATACAATGGCGCAACGATGCTGATGTGCGTTGCCATAGATATGCCTCGATGCAACGCATCACATTTAGGATGCCATAGGATACCATCAATAGCAACACTCTCTATTGGCGTGGCTATATCTAAGAATCATTCTGCAACTCTATATTTTCTGTTGCCGTAACATAAAGTCTATCGCAACTCTACATACTAAGTATCACAACTCTATATTTCAGTTGCAGTATTGTTCACTATTGCAATAATTGTACAAAAGGGTTGCAACAATGTCACTCTAATTACAACGTACTCATTGGCGTTGTGATACAATCTAGTTATTGCATCACCGACTAGTGAAATTGCAATGACACACTATTTGGTTGCAATATGAAACCCTATAGCAACCAAAATCGGCTAGTGTTGCAATAAACCCTATGTATTGCAACATTCTACCTTGCTGTTGCGCCGGAAAGTGTAGCATTAGCCCGACTCCCTTGTAGTGTGTGGTGACTCCGGTCGACTCAAGCAAGCTACTCCTCACAGAGACGGACTGGAAGGTAAGGAGGCATCAACGCGGCGGCAAAGAAGCATGCAATAGTGGAGCAAGGCACGACGGAGGAGAACACGGCGACGACGACGACGACGACATCAGCACGTGCTCGGGGCACAGCAGGGGCTACTACCGAGGCAGATGCTTCGACTGCACGGAGTGCGGTCACATGGCACGCGATTACCCATTGAAGAAGGGGATGGCGCTGCTCGCCGACGTCGAGGAGGAGCCAATGTTGCTGTGAATTCCTGGTGTCGGCCATGTTGTGTCTTAGGTCATGTCCCGTTTAGGGGGAGATTGTTAGGAATAAATGCTCAACGTTGTGCCGTCCGTGTGTGTGTCGTGGACGGTGTTGTGCTGCGCCGTGTTGTGTCCTTGTGCCTAGGTGTCCAGCTGGTGTACATGCATGTGTGGGTCACGTACATGGGCTTGGTTAGTGTACATGTGTGTCACGTACGGGGGATAGAGTCCAGGAAGTTGTAGGATAGCTGCAGCATTGGTTGGAGTTTGTTAGCCTATTAGGCTGTTGGGAGATACGTGTGTGCGTGGTGCCCATTTGCAAGGAGCTAGGAAGCCGCGTCATCCTTGTGAATGAGTGGCTCACGGAGACGTTGAGCAGGTCCTGTAGATCGTGGCACAGAGGCCGGACGTGTTGGAGGATCTTCGTGCGTCGGTCTATATGTAAGCCCCATGCTCCTTGTACAGCCTGCCGGTTCCAATCTAGTGTGAAGAGGCCAAGATACAGGAGTTATTGGCTCCGCGGCGTTCTTGCCGAAATCCTACTGTTTATGATGAGGACATCGCCACGCTGGACATGCTCATGAGTCGGCCTTCCTCAAGTTTCAGTTCGTCGCCAACTCAGCCTCTACGTTTGCCTCGGATTCAGCCGACATCCATCCAGTGTTTCGACCATAACTTCTTCATACGAAGTCGAAACGAGGCATTTAAGGATGCGTTGGAAAGGGAACGACGACGCCGTTATTTTGGTTCAGGTCCTAGCTGCAGAGCCTTCGTGGATCATTCTGTGTGACAACGAAAAGGTGCTGTGTCACCTGTTTTGGGCCAACTTGGCCTTGTATCGTGTCGGGCCTTAAGCCCATGTTGTGGACGCCCCCTCTAGGTGCGCCCCAACCCTAGGTCGCCCCTAGACTTTAATCCTTGGGTGTTCTCGAACTCGAACCCATTTATTCAGATTCTCTTCAATATACATCTGCAATTTCAGATTGCGTGTTTATACTTTCTTGCTTGTGTTCTCGATTCGCTTGTAGGAAAAGCCTTCTCGGCGAGGTCAATCAAGTTGAGCTTGGTTGATAACCAGCGGAGCAGCGGTGTAACGGTTGCAGGAGTTCGAGTCGTGCTGATTAGAAGCCTGGATCGCCAACGTCGTTGATCCAACCTATCGAGTTTATCATCTACCTCTCGGAAGATCGGGCCACGTCCCGTCAAGTGGTATCAGGATTCCAGGTTGCCCGTGAGGTATTATCGTGTGCCTTTAGATTCGTTTGTGTTCATCACCTATAGTCCTCAAAAAGCCCAAGAAAAACAAACAGATTTATTTTCCGCTGTCCTATCACCTGTTTAGCCTTGCAATTTTCGTTTACAGATTCACTTTGTTCAGTTCGTGTCCTAGTCGAGTCTTGTTGCTGGTTTAGGTTGTGTTCGTGGTCGTAGTTCAATCGCCCTTTTGTTTCCGCCGCCGTCCTATCCACCTTACCAGATTACAAGTCGATTCCACCACATCTTTCGACTTGCCCTCGCTAGCCGCCTTGTGTGAATTCTCGCCGTGCAAGCCCTAGATAGGTCGCGAGCCGCCGTGTGTAATTCGCCTTGCATCGCAGCCCCTCCTGATCCATCTCGCGCATACCTATCGCATATTCCAGGGAGGTTTTGTGCCCTGTGTTTGTGACCGAGACACTTCACTCAGATTGTTTCGGATAGGGAAACTTTGCCCTAGCCGCCGCCGCTCATCCTGCTGAGTTGTGCCTCTCCGAAACCATAACTCGAGGTACCTTCACCAAAACGGGCATAACTTTTCGCTCGGTGCTCCGTTTTGGCTGAATTTTTTACGGCAGCTTCGTGACTCCATTACGGGCCGACCCACACTGGGCTTTGCCCTGTGTGCTTTTCTCAGAATCCCAAAAAAAATCGGGAAGATAATTAAAAAATTGGTTTTCTGTCTCGCACGCTTTTCGGCAAACGCGTCTGATTTTCTGTAGGCCACATTTGAGCTCAATAAATCCTGAAAATTCTTGTGGTTCTACCTTTTGTTATCAGTATTCAGAGAAAAATATGACAAAAATATCTTAGAAAAAGAAAAATCTTGATTTCTACTAGTGCTGGAGCTAAATTGGAGGAAAAAGGCTCAAAAGATTAAAAGCGTGTGCATAGAGTGCTGTTTGCTTGTTATGTGAGCTTTTTCCATTGTGCTTTGTTCTATCTTGTTGTGCTACGCCTAGACATGTCTTAGCCAGCAATTGTGACTTGTACTTTGGATACTTATTGAGCTTTGTTAATCTGCATTCGTTATTTGCTATTCCATGCTACATATTGTGTGTGTCCTACAGCTCCACATATACTTCTGTCAGCACAGTTTCTAGCCCTTGCATTTGTTACACCCAGCTCAACAACTGATTGTACCATACTGTTGGCTTTGGTAAGAACACTTGCAAGATGGTGGTAAGCCGCTTGTGATATTGCTTTCCACTTTTTCTCACCACCCACTACTTGTTAGTTGATAGGGATAATACTTTTGTGTTGTCTTTTGCTGTCTTCTAACGATGGCAGGGAAGGGAGTTGATGATTCAACCACAGATTTCAAGGATTGTGTGACGAAGGATGAGCTTCAGAAAATCATTGCCGAAGAGCGCACCCTCATCACCAACAACCTTGACGAAATGATACGCCACATTAACAATTTGGTTACCCGGATTGCCAATGTTGAACGATAGCCTGAGCAGCCACGACGCCAACCTGAGCAGCCGCGCCGCCATCCTCGACGTCCAGTTTTCGACGATGCCCCTGCAGGAGAAGAAGAAGATGATGACGCCGACTTCGAGGATCACTTTCCAGATCCTGATGCGGACCATCTTCGCCGCAATCGTCGTGGTATGGGAGGTAACCGTGGTAATAATGATCCTTTTGCTAAGACCAAATTTACCATGATTCCTTTTGCTGGTAATGCTGATCCTGAGGAATATTTAGATTGGGAACTTGCTGTTGAGCAGAAATTTAATTCTCATTTAGTTCCAGAAGAGCATAGAGTTAGACTTGCTACTGGTGAGTTTACTGGTTTTGCTTTGTTTTGGTGGACTGATCTTTGTACTGCTCATAACAACAACCATGTTGCTAATCCTTTACCTCAGACTTGGAATGCTTTAAAACGTCGTATGAAATCTCGCTTTGTTCCTCCTTATTACCAACGTGATCTGCGTTTAAAATTGCAAACTCTACAACAGGGTAGTAAAGGAGTAGAAGAATATTATTAGGAGCTTATTATTGGTTTAGCACGTTATGATATTCATGACAATGATGATGATCTTTGTGCTAGATTCTTTGGTGGTTTACATCATGATATTCAGGATATTCTTGATTATAAAGATTGGAATTATTTTAGCCAATTGTATCATCTTGCTCTTAAAGATGAAAGGGAAGTACAGGGACGACGCCTACACTCCTCTTTCAGAGCAAACACTGGCAAAAATTTTTCCCCATGCCAGGAGACTGAGAAGACCAAGGCACCTGTTAAGGTGCCTACTGCTACACCTGCATCTCCTGATAATTCAGAGGTACGTCCTTTTCTTAAGTTGCAGGCGTCTACACCTCCGCCGCCAGCAAAAAAGAAGGACGACCATGCTGGTACATCCTCCGGTCGCACTACAAATATTGTGTGCCACCGCTGCAAAGGCATGGGCCATGTCATGAGAGATTGCCCCAGTCAGCGTGCCTACATTGCGACTGCCGATGGTTATGTAAGTGCTAGTGATGTTGAAGATGATGAATTAGCCCTTGCTGCTAACGTTGTTGCAGATTCTGAAGATGAGGGCAAGGCTATTGATTCTCTCGCCACCACTGCGGGTTTCAAGAGCATTCTTGTGCAGCGTGTTTTGAGTACGCAAGTTGATCCTGAACCTGCAAGGATGCATCGCCATAATTTGTTCCAGATGTTCCTTATTGTCAAAGATTGTCGTGTTCGTACCATTATTGACAGTGGAAGCTGCAACAATTTGGTGAGTTCAGATCTGGTCAAGAGGCTCGGCTTGACCACACGTGCGCATCCCCATCCATATTACCTTCAATGGCTTAATAATAGTGGTAAGGCAAAGGTAACAAAATCTGCACGTGTGTATTTTTCCATTGGTTCCTATAATGATCATGCTAATTTTGATGTTGTACCTATGGAAGCATGCTCACTTTTGTTAGGACGTCCATGGGAATATGATACTGATGCTACTCACCATGGTAGAACTAATACATACACGCTCACTCATAAGAATAAGACAATTACTTTGCTTCCTTTATCTCCAGCTGATATTAGAAAACATGATAAAGAGCTTGCTGAAATTTCTAGTAGTGCACCTGATTTAGACCCACCTAATGCTTCACCCAATGAAATTATCTCAATGCTTTAATTGCTACTACATCTTTGAATGCTGAACATTATCTCAATGATACTTCACCATGCCGTACCATGCTTTGTGCACATTCTATTTTCTCTGGTGATCCATTGCATAGTGTTTTGCACCCTTCCGTCACTAACCTTTTGCAGGAGGAGTTTGATGATGGGATGGAGTCGAGGACGACTCCAATTCAAGAAGGGGAGGATGATGAGGACATCGCCACGCTGGACACGCTCATGAGTCGGCCTTCCTCAAGTTTCAGTTCGTCGCCAACTCAGCCTCCACGTTTGCCTCGGATTCAGCCGACATCCATCCAGTGTTTTGACCATAACTTCTTCATACGAAGTCGAAACGAGGCGTTTAAGGATGCGTTAGAAAGGGAACGACGACGCCGTCATTTTGGTTCTGGTCCTAGCTCTAGAGCCTTCGTGGATCATTCGGTGTGACCACGAAAAGGTGCTGCGTCACCTGTTTTGGGCCAACTTGGCCTTGTATCGTGTCGGGCCTTAAGCCCATGTTGTGGACGCCCCCTCTAGGTGCGCCCCAACCCTAGGTCGCCCCTAGACTTTAATACTCAGCAGCCGCTGCCATTAGAACTTGGGTTTTGTTTAGAGTCTAGTTTTCCTTCGAGAAACAGATCGATCATTGTAACTGTGACGCCGAGTCCTTTTACCAGTGATCCAGGCCCCCCTGTTCTTGTTCTCCACCCCTGTGGCGATTAGTCCTTGGGTGTTCTCGAACACGAACCCATTTATTCAGATTTGCTTCAATATACATCTGCAATTTCAGATTCCGTGTTTATACTTTCTTGCTTGTGTTCTCGATTCGCTTGCAGGAAAAGCCTTCTCGGCGAGGTCAATCAAGTTGAGCTTGGTTAATAACCAGCGGAGCAGCGGTGTAACGGTTGCAGGGGTTCGAGTCGTGCTGATTAGAAGCCCAGATCGCCAACGTCGTTGATCCAACCTATCGAGTTTATCATCTACCTCTCGGAAGATCGGGCCACGTCCCATCAGTTCATCTTCCACCTTGCGAGGTAAGCGAGCGTGAACTGTGAGGGGCTTCGTGAGGGAAAGGCGAGGCGGTTTTCCAACATCGCACTGCACAAGCTGAGAGAGCATCTGTGTGAGACTCAGCTGTATGGAGGGCAACCAATCAATTGTGCTGCCTGGCCATGCTGTGAATATTCAAGCAACCAAACAACAGGTAACTGCACGATGTTAGCCTGGCTAGTGTAGGCCTGGCTCACTGGAGTGGGACAGGCTGCAGCCATACGACAACGAATCATGCCCCATATTGCCATGGTCTTCACAACAACAAATGACATACTGTCATGGGTGCCACATCACACTCAGTGGTGTCAACATACTCACCAATCATGAAAGGCACTTTCACCCTATATCCGATCTTGATATCTCCTGAATAATTCCACCATTGGACATGATATAGATGAGAATGTCGTAGTAGTCTTAGTCCAGGTTTCTCAACCATTTCTTTGCTAGCAAGATGTCTGCCCATTTTCAGCTTCTTCCATTTGCACACTTAAAATTTGTGTCACAACTAGAGCAGCACCTCCCTCAAATTCACATGATGTGTGGTTATCGTTTTCAGCATCATCAAATTAGCCTTCTTCAACAACCTCATGCTCCTCATCAGTAGCACATTCATACTCCCCTTGGTCATTGACAAGGATGGTGTGATTGTTTGGGCATTGCTTGATAGCATGACCACAACCTCAACACTTGAAGCATTGAATTCCACTACTCCTTGTTGTGGAAGCCATTGATGTAGATGATGATGTTGCAAATTTACTCTTCTTAGTAGGAGCAGCCAACCCTTTTCCACTAGAGTTACTCATAGTAGCAGCACAAAACCCATCACTTGAGTTGGAATTTGAGCCTCGGTTTCAACTAGTTCTTGGTGTAAACTTGCTTCCACTTAGGGTAGCTCTTGTACCGAATGAACCTCCTCTATTACTCTTCAAGTCTTGCTGCAATTGACGCTCAACTTTTCTTGCTTGATGTACCAATTCAATGAGATTGCGATATGGCTGAAATTCAACAATGCGCTGAATATTGCGATGCAACCTAGCCATAAATCTTGCAATTGTTTGCTCTTCATGCTCAAATACATTAGCCCTAATCATGGCATTCCCCATCTCTTTGTAATACTCATCTACAGTGAGACTTCCTTGCTTCAAATTCTGCAACTTGTCAAAAAGATCACGACGATAATGTTTAGGTACAAATCTTGCTCTCATTTCTCTTTTCATTTCACCTCATATATGCACAACACCTTGGCCAACCTCTTCTCTATCATTGAGGACTTGTTCCCACCAAATAAGAGCATAATCATCAAACTCAAGTGCATCCATTGCCATCTTCTTCTCTTCGGAGTAATTCTACAAGCGAAAAATCTTATCAACCTTTAACTCCATGTAAGATAAGTTTCAGGATCAGATCCTCCATCAAACTTGGGAATGGTAAATTTTAACTTGCCAAACATCTCCTCATTGGGCTGGTTACATTCATGATTTCCTCGATGACGTGGGCCATAATTTTGGGGTTGTTCAACTTCTTCTTCTTCAAAATCATGCTTAGATTCAGCATGATCATTTTTTTCTATTCTCAAAACCTCTTCCTCTTCCACAACCACCTCCATTCCCTCTAATTCCACACCTTTGACCAGCAGGTCCTCTCGCCTGGCCAACAGCTTGTGCTTCACGTTCTCTTGCAATTTGAGCAGCAACTTCTAACGGTTTTATCAACCTCACCTTCATGTTGACTAGCATTTTCACGATCACAATTCATCTACTGCAGTTGAGCAATGATAGCTTCAAGACCATTAGATAATCTGTCATGTCACTCCTCCATTCTTTGCCTAAACTCATTCAAACTGCCATGGTTACACAATCTTCAACTTGAGGCAAGTTAGCCATGGTTCTGCACAATTAGTGAACAAAAATAGTAGCTATATGTGGAATAAGAAATTACGTGGATCTCACAATCTCACCTTCTCCGACCAACCAAAGCTCTTATGAGTTCCTTGCAGGTTACTGAAGTAAGTGTGGTGGTAAAGAGTAGTGATAATTGAGCAAATCCAAGGCCAACAACCAGTACACGATTACTTTTATGTGGAGCTTGGTAAGGGATAAAGCACAAGGAGCAATCTGAGATATGAATGATGCAACCGAAGCAACACATGCGCAAAAGAAATTTTAGATTTGATGCAAACAAGGAGTATGCTAGGGATGAATGATTTTTGGAGAATCACCTAGCAACAATTGCACCAAAGGGTGATAGAAAACTGGTTACACAACTTGATATGAAAATTCACTTGTGCACACCAACAATCTGATCCTTCTCCTTTCTTTTCACCTTTCTCAACACTTTTTTTTGACAATTCTCTTTCTTCTTCTTTTTTTATACTTTTTTCCTACAATACTAAGATAAGATCAGATATGACACGTGCACAAAATAAGAACAAAAGCAATATAACCAATGGCTACCTTGATAGGATAGGATAGAATCGGTTTATAATTTTTGTTGTGGGTATGCTCAGAGGTATATGAAAAGGCTCAAAAGGGCATGCAAATGATGATATGATCAACAACTAAACAAAGAGTCTAATGGACTAAAACTCCACAAAACTCACAAGAAATTCAGATTGTAACAAAAGGCTATAACATAATTTTTTTATGACTTTTTGCTGGATAGGACGATGGCACAATATATATGTAGCTAAGGGTAAAAAACCTATAGTGGCAACAATGGCTCTTGATACCAGATGATATGGATTGTTATCCCGATCTTCATGGCGTAGGATTTTGAACAATATAACTAGCTGTAGGACAACTAAGATAAATTGCTGCGAGCAGTGATACTAGTGCAACCTAAAAAATAAAACTTGAAGCCAACCACCGTCTTTAACCGGCAACTTGAATCAAGGATTTGCCCAACCAAACTCTCAATGAACCAACCAACACAACCTAGAATCAATGGACCAGGAGCACCAATTGGAGCCGATGACTCGACCCCTTCAGTAATCCCACGGGGAAATCACAAGAGCAATGGAGTAGAGATCTCGGTCTCTCAGTGTTTGTTAGCACACAGCTGAACAAAGGGGGTGTATTTTGATTATCAAAGTCTAGTTTCCTTTTCAGTAATACATAAGGGGTATTTATACTAGGAACAACCCTCCTATATGAGTTTGAAAGTGCACTTGGCCCCCTATGTGGGTATTGGTGTTGATGACATAAGCAATTAAGGAGCTAATGAAATTATTTGAGATGTTGTAAGATTTAAAGCTATAAGAAATACATTTTGGAGAAAGAAAGTCCCTCTTTAAAAGGATGGAAGGTGACCATACTTTGTTGAAGATCTTTTATCATTTTCCATTTTGAAATTGAGTATAGGAAAATCCGTACTATTAAGAGGGATGTGGAGAATTACTTGGAGATTCTCACAAGTGCTTAGTAGAGATACTAACAACCTATGACAGACACAAAGGCTAACACACGTACACTTTTTCTGAAAATCAGCTGCCTGGTGGAAGTTCCGAACTACTTCAGAAGTTCCGACATGCGCTGTCGGAAGTATGGGAATACTTTTGCCAGGGTCGCTCAGCCTTGTCCTAACTTGAATTAAATTTATTCTTTGGAAGTCCCAATCATCATCGGAAGTTCCGACAGACACCTTGACAGCACATAACGGCTAGTTTTTGGGGAGCGGGTGTAAATACCCCCTCACCCCTCCTTTTGCTGCTGACCCTATTTGCAAAGAACACTTGCTCAAGCTCTCTCCCCTCTTCCCAAACCCTCTCTTGAGCCAGTCCTTCACTCTCTTTGAGCTAGAGCTTGGGATAAAGCAAGATTGAGTTGAGAGCCTTGAGATTTGAGTTGGGGAAAGCAAACCTTTGGTCTCTTGAGCACTTGAAGCATCTCCGGTGATTGATTCACGTTTATTACTCTTGGAGCTTGCTCCTAGATGGTTTGGAGTCACCTGTGGAGTGCTCAATGGATTGTGAGCTCCCGGGAAGTTTGTATTTCCCATTCCTTCGTGGAAAATCAAGTAAGTGACTCAAACCTTCTTTGTGGATGATTTGAGGGAGGAAAAGGTTAGTTGACAACCTTGCTCTTTGTGAGATCCTCAATAGAGACATAGCTTCCTTTCTGTGAGTGAACTTTAGGAACAAATACTTGTCTCTTCACCATTTACTTATTTGTTCTTGTTGCTCATACATGTTCATGTTGTTCATCTAGACCTAGAACTTTATTTGACCCGATCTATCTCTACAAGTTGTTCCGCTTGATAAGATCATATTGTATCATCTCCTAGCATCATTACACAACTTTTGATTCATATAGAATTTCTGATTTCGCTTTAGATTTTGAATTTCGTGAAGAACACTCCTTTTATCGGAAGTTCCGCTCCTTCGAAACTTCCTAAGAGCTTCGGAAGTTCCGAAAAACTTTACCGCTGCTAAGTATTTTTCAGGAAATTTGAAGAAGCACCTATTTACCCCCCTCTAGGCATCACAAGGATCCTTTCAATTGGTATCTGAGCCGAGGTCTCTTGATTAAGGCTTAACCGCCAAAGAGAAGATGTCAAGAACTGGGGAAGACGCTGAAGTTGAGGTGGCCGACACACAAGGTGGAGAGACGGGGACTGGGACGTCCATTACTCATCCCCGCGCACACTCAAGTCGCCCACCATCTATCAAGAATGTGGGAAGTGACTTGGACACAAGTGATGATGAAAATGAGGATGAAGCCACTAAGGAGATGAGAAGGAAGTTGAGCGAAAAGTATAAGAAGAAGTATCAAAAGATAGCTCAAGCCCAAATCAATCAAGAAAGGGATAAACATCCTTTCTTTGGCTATGACGAGATGCCTCACACTTACACCTCTTCTCCTCAATATTCTCCTCAAATGTTTCATTCCATCAATTTTGGAAAACCACCCTACTTTGATGGGTCGGACTATTTCAATTGGGCTTATGATATGCAATTACACCTTTACGGGCTTCACCCTTCTATTTGGGAAGTTGTGGTTGTAGGTATTACTCCGGCAAAGGACGGAATTCCAACTCCTGAGCAAGCTCAAGACTACTACCGCAATGCTCAAGCCGCAAGGGTGATCATTAGTGTGGTGGTCCACTCCGAAATTATTCCAAGTTAAGTACCCCGGGACCACTAACCGAGTAGTCAGGCACTTAATCTGGAATAAGCTGGAGCGCCGTCGGATTAAACCCGATTAACCACGTACTTTTCTCGATCGAAACAACAGCACGCCCACACGAAGGTGAGTTTCTGATATTACAACATTCCACAAATTCAACATACACAAATAGTACCTCAGAGTTATTACAAACCAAATTTAAATCAGAGCATTAAAGTCTTGCAGCGGAATTAAAAAGGTTCGTTGCAGCGGAAGATAATCTAACGACGATACAAATAACACCATGTTGAAGCCTGCCACGGTGCTACTCCTCCCGTTCCTCGGCAGAGGACGGAACCCACTCGATGTGCCATCCAGGAGGAACCTGGGTAGGCCAAGTCAAAGCATCGACTACCACATCCAACATGGTACCTGTAAATCAATGCCACAAGCAAGGCTGAGTATACTAATACTCAGCAAGGCTTACCCGTCGGGTGAAAACTACATCACCGACATCTAGACATGAGAGGCTTTTGGCTGGTGGGTTTGTTTGCCCAAAAGCAACTAAGAGTAGGTCCTTGCTTTCATGTTTTAGCATCATATTCTATTAGATTTAACCATTCTAGATTTGCATCCTCTCTAAGCATACAAGTGGTGCAGTACAATTTATTTCATAGAACAAGTTCATCAATCTCAAAGTTCCACTTGTTACTCAATGTAGCAAGGCGGTCAAGCAGTCTCATTAACCGCGAGAAGCGGACAGTTCGAACCGAATTTTGCTACCTGGCCAGAGGAAACCCAACACACACGGATAGTACTTGCTATAAAAGGTACAAGCACTTCCCAACCTTTCCCATCGATCCACAATTCGGAACCGGGTCCATTTCCTTAGGATAAAGGTTTACTGCTTCACTCACAGTCTCACGCATATATCCACAAGTGTACGGCAGGGGAAAACAAAGTTTCCAAGGAGAGATGGCTATCGGCCCTAGCTGCTTCAATCTGGTACCGTGCTTACCGACTCCCATATATCGGCATGATGTGGTACGTTCAAAAACTTGACACACTCAACCACACGTTTCGATCTTAAATCAATTATCATACACGGACGGGAGATCTACATCTATCATCCCGCCCGTCAATCCTTATGATTCCAACATAAGTAAAGACAAGCAATTCCTATGTCTCGCGATTGACAGGAAATCACTCGACTTGTAACGGACCTAAAGCAATGCCCTATCGATCCTTTCATACTAGTGTTGCAAGTCATAGGTACTAGGAAATGTGCAGCTAAGGTATTCAATCAACTCCTTGAAACGTAAATGCACAAGCATAGAGAATTCATAAATGCACAATTGGTAAATGTTAGGTTATGCTCCGGGGCTTGCCTTCTTGCTCTAGCTGGGGGTTAGCCTCCGGGTTGGTCGATCCTTCGCCGACACATTCCTCCAGGATTCCTTCCTCGTCAGCGGGGATGAGGTGGTAGTTGCCGTCCGGAATAGCGCCTTCTACATGAGATGCATAACTTATTGATGCCTATTGATTTCAAGGTTAAGGCCTTGAAGGCCATATTCACCTAGACATGCTTAAGTACTACTATTCTCTTCACAAAAACAGAGTAGAGGTGTGGAAAATTTTTATTTGACTTCGATGGTGATTGTGTACATATATAAAAGAATTCTATTTATTATTTGCAATTAGGGTGCTGTTCTGAAATTTTAGATTCTCCTTATTTTATTCTAACTAATTAACAAAAAGGTTTATTCTTTTATATAAATCAAATTCCACATAGATTCCTTCTCATTTTTGTTTCTCCTTTTCTGTTCATCATTTTTATCTATAAATTTTATGACAGCTACTGGAGTATAAGAGCTAAGCTCACTCCAAAATTTAGCTAAATCTGAGCTACACATAATTTATTAAAATTAATACAATCTGCTGCCTGCAGAAATGAAATAAATTGATATAAAATTGAAAATACATCCAATTCAGAAAATCTTCCTACCAGAGCTAGTCATAAGTACAAGGAGGGCTCCGGCCAAGTGGTGGCTCAAAATAACCCTTGGACAGTCCTCAATAAATTTCTATCCAAAAACACATATCTATTTATTTGCTGGTCTAAACAGAGCAAAAATTAAGTTTTGCATTTTTAACAGGTGTGCTAACAAGTTTTTAGCCCTTTGGAGAAAAATGGTGATTTTTCACTGCATGGATTATTTTTAATAATTTCTGGACTACAAAAAGATAGGAAACACATTTTAATTCATAACTGGAGCTACACTTCATATTTTTAGGTCCCCTTTGGACACAAGGTGCCCAAAGTCACTACAAACAACATATCCAAAGATCAACCCTAGCGGAGCTCTGGATTTGAAATGGTGCACAAGTTTCAAGTTTCACAGTTTGAATTTTAATTCAAAAATGGTTCACTAAAAGTATATACATGCCTAAAGGAGATTGAAGTTTACAATCTCACGAATCCAGGGAGTATTTTTGTGCATTTTCTGATTTTTGTACGATTTTTAACGGATTTTACAAGATTCGGGAAAAATTAGATCTAGAGTTAAGAATCTTTTTACGCGAGAGACCTTAGAACTTTTAAAACTTCACGAACAGGTCCCTGGTTTTTGCGCAGAGGACCCTAGAACTAAAAGGGGAACGCGAACGAGTCCTTGGGCTCGTCGGCGTTGTCACGCCGGCGAAACGACGGCGAACTGGGTCGGGGGATGTTGGGGGAAATGGAGAGGAGCTCACCGCGAGTTGGTTGAGGTAGGTCTCGCGGTCGGAGGTGAAACGGCGCGGCTCGTCGACGTTGAGCGGCGGCGCGGTCTACTCCGGCGAGGTCGCTGGCGGTCTGCGGTGGTCGAGGCGGTGCGCGGAAAGGCTCGTGAGCTTCACGGGATGACGGTGGAGCTCGTCGTGGGGTTCTTCCGCGGCGGGGATGGCCGGGGTATAGGGCTCGACGTGGAGGGGGGTGTTTGCGGTGTCAACGGCCGAGCGGTGGGGAAAAGCTTCGATTCGCGGCGAGTGTGGCTCGATTCGAGCTGGGGATTGCTCGAGCAGCTAGCGGGGTGAGTGAGCTAACTTCACGCGCGGGGGATTGGAAAGGGGTTGAGGGATTCGCGGTCGATTTGAGGTTGCGGCGGGGAAGCTCGAGTTCGGTTCACAGCGTCCCGAGGTGGAAGACGATGGGAGCGAGCTCGGTGAGAGGGAAATGGCTAAGAGTGGACTGAGGGGGAAGAGTGTGCGGTGCTCAGTGAAGGGTTTGGAGTGCGCTAGGGGCACTGAGCGGGCTCGGGGGTGTGTGAGCGCGTGCACGGGCCGTCGAGTCGCCATTGATGGCGCGGGAGCTCGGGCAGAGCACGGACGGCTCGATTGGGCGAGGGAGATCGTCGCGTGGAGCAGTGGGAGATCTTCTACAGGGCCCTTGGTGCGGAGCGGGACGGAATCTTCCGCGGGGAGGCGCTGAGCGACGCGCGCGCGAGCGCGCGGCCACGGCGACCGCCGACCGCCATGATGGCGCTCCGCGGCGCGAGGCAAGGCGGGCGAACGACGGCGAGGTGACAGCTCGGGAGGGGTTGGACAAGCACAAGGCGACAAGCGCCACCCGACGCCGCGGCTCGGCCAGCTCGGCGCGGCCTCCGCCGCTCGCCGGCCACGTGGCGGCCGAGCCCCGGCCAGGCCCAGAGCGCGCCAGGGCCGAGCTGGCAGCCCCGGGGAGCTCCACTGCTACATTTGAATTTTCTCCAAAAATTTGAACAGAACTTGAAAAAGTGTGAAAATAAATGTTGGAGTTTGAAAGATGGGACACAACTTTCCTTTTGGGGTGAACCTGAAATTTCAAATTTTTCGAGCTCAAACAACCCAAATACAAAAACGGTGCCCAAAACTGTATTTCGAGTTTTTGAGGGACTAAACTACAAAATTGTCAAAAGTTCCAAACAGTGACTAGGCCTTATTTGTGATGACAAACAACTTTTATTTTTGGAGATTTTCAAGTTTAGTACAAAAATCTCGAGTTTTCAGTTGGGTGTCAAACAACCCTTGTTTTTGAATTTTTTAATTCGAAATTTTGATGGATTTTCAAATTTTTAACCCATAATTCCCTTTTTTAACCTGTTTCATATGTGTTTTATTCATTATTACATCAGAGATGTCACAGCCTACCCCCCTTAAAAGGAATCTCGCCCCGAGATTCGATTAAACTTAAGAATAAAGAGGGGAAAGAAATACCTTGGCTTACGAAAGAATGTCGGGGTAATTTTTCTTAAGATAGTCCTCGGTTTCCCACGTGGCTTCATCTTCGGAGTGATGACTCCACTGAATTTTGTACATTTTAACTCCCTTCCTTCGTGTTTGTCTCTCTTTCTCGTCGAGGATCTTAACGGGATGCTCATCATAAGAGAGATCCGGTTCAACTGAGAGTTTCTCTTATTCAACAACTTCGGTCGGAACACGAAGACACCTCTTGAGTTGGGAAACATGGAACACATCGTGTACGGCTGAGAGCTTCTCGGGAAGCTTCACACGGTAGGCTACCGGTCCACATTGTTGAGTAATTTCATATGGGCCGATATAACGAGGTGCAAGCTTTCCTTTTAACCCAAATCTTTGCACACCCTTGGTCGGGGAGACCTTGAGGTACACATGATCACCAACTTCAAACTGAAGTGGCTTCCGTCGTTGATCAATGTAACTCTTTTGTCGTGACTGGGCGGTTCTCAAATTTTCACGAACAATTCTAACCTTTTCTTCTGCTTCCTTTACAAGGTCAGGGCCATAAGTATATCTCTCGCCTGCCTGGGACCAACACAACGGGGTCCGACATCTTCTACCATATAAGGCTTCGAAAGGTGCCATTTTAAGACTCGCCTAGTAGCTATTGTTATAGGAGAATTCGGCCAGAGATAAACACTTCTCCCAATTCTTTCCATAATGGATAACACAAGCTCGAAGCATATCCTCAAGTATTTGATTTACCCTTTCCGTCTGCCCATCGGTCTGAGGGTGATATGCTGAACTACGGATCAGCTTTGTGCCTAGGGACAGTTGCAATTGTTCCCAAAAGCGTGCTACGAACTGAGCACCACGATCTGAAATTATCGTCTTGGGTACCCCATGTAGACAAACGATCCGCTCCAAATAAATCTCCGCGTACTTCTTAGCGGTATAAATGGTATTGACCGGAATAAAATGTGCGGTCTTGGTAAGGCGATCCATAATTACCCAAATGGAGTCATGCCCCTGCGGGGTTCTGGGAAGTCCAACAATGAAATCCATGCTTATATCTTCCCACTTCCATGAGGGAATAGGTAGAGGTTGAAGCGTGCCTGCTACCTTCAAGTGGCTAGCCTTAACCCGCTGGCATGTGTCACATTCTGAGACATACGTGGCAATTTCTCGCTTGATTCGAGTCCACCAAAAGTTTTGTTTCAAATCTTGGTACATTTTGGTGCTGCCGGGATGGATAGAAAATTTGGAGAGATGGGCCTCATCCATAATCTTCCTCCGGAATTCCGTGTTTTTGGGCACCACAAGGCGATGTCCAAACCACATCACTCCCTGCCCATCCGGCCGGAAACACTTGTACTTCTCTTTCACCTTCTCCTTTGACAATTTCCTTTTAAGGATTTTAATGCTCGCGTCATTCAATTGGGCTACAACAATCTGGTCGTGCAAGGTTGGTTCAACTGCAATATGGTTGAAGTACCCGTGTGGAACAATCTCTAAGTTCAGCTTGGCCATTTCATGACATAGGGTGTCAGCGTAGGACTCCACGGAAAGACAATGACAACGAGCCTTGCGGCTTAACGCATCCGCAACTACATTAGCCTTGCCGGGGTGATAATGCACACTAAGGTCATAGTCCTTTGCTAACTCCAACCATCTTTGCTGCCTCATATTCAAATGTGCCTGAGTGAAAACATATTTGAGGCTCTTGTGGTCTGTGTATATGTTGCATGGAACACCCATCAAATAGTGTCTCCACATCTTGAGAGCATGAATAACCGCTGCTAACTCAAGATCATGCGTGGGGTAGTTTTGCTCATGAGGCCTAAGTGCTCGAGAAGCATAAGCAATAACTCAGTTCTCTTGCATGAGGACACAGCCAAGTCCGGTGCCTGATGCATCGCAATAGACGTCATAGGGCTTGGTGCAATCGGGTTGAGCTAAAACTGGGGCTGAAGTTAAATGTCTTCGCAAGGTGTGGAAAGCTTCATCACATTTGTCATTCCACTCAAATTTGACTCCCTTCTTTAAGAGTTCGGTCATGGGCTTCGCAATCCGAGAGAAGTCCGGAATAAAGCGGCGATAATAACCGGCTAAACCCAGAAAACTCCGAATCTCGTGGACCGAAGTAGGTGGTTGCCAATCTAGCACTTCTTGCACTTTGGTTGGATCCACGGATATACCATCCTTGGAAACCGTGTGACCTAAGAATTTCATGCTCTCTAACCAGAATTCACACTTGGAGAACTTGGCGTAGAGCTGGTGATCTCTCAACCTTTGAAGAACAATCCGAAGGTGCTCGGCATGCTCTTCCTCATTCTTAGAATATATAAGAATGTCGTCAATGAAAACCACCACAAACTTGTCTAGTTCTGACATGAAGACCGAATTTATGAGGTACATGAAGTAGGCTGGGGCATTGGTGAGTCCAAAAGACATAACCAAGAACTCATAAAGTCCGTAACGAGTCGAAAAGGCAGTCTTTGGAATGTCACAAGGCCTGATTTTTATTTGGTGATAGCCAGAGCGAAGGTCAATCTTGGAGAACACTCTGGCGCCAGCTAGTTGGTCAAACAGGATGTCAATACGGGGGAGTGGGTATTTGTTCTTAATAGTTACCGCATTGAGAGGCCGGTAATCAATACACAACCTCAAGGAATGGTCCTTCTTCTTCACAAAGATAGCGGGACATCCCCAAGGTGATACACTTGGACGAATGAAACCCTTGTCTAGCAGTTCTTGGAGTTGAATTTTTAATTCAGCCAATTCATTGGGCGGCATTCTATATGGTCTATTTGATATAGGTGCTGTGCCAGGTTGAAGTTCAATCACAATTCAATGTCCCTATCCGGCGGCATCCCAGGTAAGTCATCCGGAAATACATCGGCATACTCACATCCACCGGAATGTCCTTTAGTTGGGCTTCTACCATCGTATAAGCACACGCATTGACGCAAGTCCGTTGTGGCAGATATAGCACACTAGGGCCATGCGTAGGCGAGTTTATTTCAACAACTCGTTCCGCAACATCTAGTACAACCTTATGTTGAGTCATCCAATTGGCTCCCAAGACAATGTCAATCCCTTCCATACCAAGTAGAATTAAATCAGTAGGAAATGTTTTACTTCCCAGCCTGATTGGAACTTTTCGGGTGACTTGGTTGGATGCAATTTTACCTCCCGCAGTTGATATCACATACGATGATTTGGTATGGTAAGATTTTAATCCACATTTCACATGAAATCTTGTGCTTATAAAACTATGTGTTGCCCCGGAATCAAACAATATCACAGCAGGTTGAGTGCAGATAGGGAAGGTACCAGTCATGTCTGGGGCTCCCTCGGGTAGGTCGGCCAAAGTGGTGTAGTTGAGCCGTCCTTGCCGAACCTGCACGCGCTGCTGCTGTTTGCCCTTGTTCTGTTGATTTCCCGGGCGCGGGTTCTGCTGCTTGTTCTGCGGGCAATCCTTGATGAAGTGACTGTTACTGCCGCACTTGAAACACTGATAGCCGGCTCCAGGGCGAGCTGGCTGTTGTGCATTCTGTCTTGGTGCCTGTTGCTGCTGCGGCGGTGGAGAGAAACGGGGCGCATTAGGCTGTGGCGGCCTAGCAACCCATCCACCTCCCTGAGGTGCCCTGGACTGTCCTTGCGATGCAGCCGGGGGAACCAAGCGGAATCTCGGCGGCTGCACGCTCGAAGGTCCACCGGGAGTCTTCCTCTTCTTTTCCGCCTTGTGCACCGTGTTAGCGTCTTCTTGGGCAATGGCGAGGTTCACAAGGTCGCCATATGTGGCTGCACGGGTGGTGGCCAACTGAGCTTTCAACTTGGTGTTAAGGCCACGTCGGAACCTCTCCAGCTTCTTCTCGTCAGAGTCAGCGTGATGACCCGCGTATGGGCACAGACCATTGAAGGCCTGGGCGTACTGAAGCACTGTGCGAGTACCCTGGGTCAGAGCCAGAAATTCGTTCAACTTCCGCTCTACCAACCCGGCCGGAATGTGATGAGCCTTGAATGCAGCCTTGAACTCATCCCATTCAACCACATGACCCTCCTGCTGCAGGGCCAGGTAGTTCTCCCACCATAAGAGAGCTGGGCCGCGGAGCTGCTGCGCCGCGAACACGACCTTGCGGTTGGAGGTGCAAGGCGTCGCCAGGATGGTAAACTTGGACTCGATGGCTCGGATCCACGTATCAGCCTCCAAGGGCTCATCGGCTCGTGAGAATATCGGCGGGTGTGTAGCCAGAAAATCCTCATATCTGGCCACCTGAGGCTGAGGGGCCCATTGACCTCCCTGCTATAGCATCTGCTGTTGCATCATTTGTTGCTGATGCTGCAGGTTCCGTAGAATCTCCGTCTGCGTAGCATACAATTGCTGCCACGTCGGAGGTTGCTGCGGTGGAGGAGGTGGTGGCGGCTGTTGCTGCCCCTCTGGCCCCTGCTGGTTAGCGTTGGAGCCACTAGCGTCATGACCGCTGCGGGTGATTGCCATCTGCAGTAGGTACTTGTATTAGCCACAATTCATAAACTTGCATAATGATGACAAGATAGAACGTGACAATGCATTAAAGTTTACTGCGTAGGAATGACATGTCAGCACGCAGTTCGGAAGAAAAATCATATCTCCCAACAGGAAACTAGTCAAATGCTCCAATTCGGTCAGTAGCTCGAAAATTTCATGCTCTACAACTTTCATGTTGGGCTCAGATTCAAATTCGGACTGGAACTAAGCCGAAAAATTCAATTTTTAGCTCTCTGCGTTTGCTGTTTTTCAGCAGGCCGAGCTGTAGTGTTTTGGTTGCCATTTTTATTTCGCTTAACCAATGGGGTTGCAATTTGGTGATCATTTTGTTTGACAAATTCCAAACAACTTTGTAGTTCACATCACAGCCCAGAAATGAATGGAAAACCCATCAATAATTAAAACAAGGTTAGCTGCAGAATGTTTTCAACACATCTATTACAACTTCCGTCAAGTTTGACCACACAACCACATCATTAAATTACATTGCCACCCAAAAGATAAAAGGGGGAGCTCAACCCCATCTAGCCTATTACAACATGAAGTCAAAATTTAGGCCTAGCGGAGGAGTAACTTGCTACTACCACTTCTAGAAATCATCTAAGTTGTTAGCGGTAGCCTCGCTGCCCATAGGTGATGGTGGAGCTGGAAGGGGCGGCATGTCATCCTCGGTATCCATGTCGGAATCGGGGGCCTCTCCTTCACCTTGCTCTCCCTCTTGCTCAAGAAGGTGCTGAGCATCATGGGCGGCTAGCATAGCATTAGCATGCTCCAAGGTACCGTGTACCTCCTCAAGCTCATCTCTAGTTTGGGCTAACTCATTTTGGGTGTTCTTGTGCGCAATGTGGAGGTCATTCAATTGCCTCTCCAAGTCAGCAATCATGGCATCTCTGGTGGTCACCTCAATGGACAAAGAGGTCCTCTCAACCCCTATGTCACGGGCACGGGCGGACATGTCCATAGCAATGTTGAGTATCTCGCTCTGCGACCGTCCTAGGAGTGCCTGCAAACGGTGGTAAGCCCGCATCCACCTCATCATCAATGCGGCTGCAGCGACGGGGTTCTCCGCCATCCTCAAAGGGGAGCTAAGGTAGCGTCTCATTTAATGGGGATCATCCGGCTGAGTCGGTGGGAATAATCCAAGCAACTGGTGCTCTACCAACTCCTGGTTCTGAGCAACAAAAGAGCTAATGCCATTCAAGGCGGCTAGCTCACAGGTCGTTTCCATGTGGTGTCCATGCACTTCCACCGTCCAAGTGGGGGAGCTAGGACACGGTGGGTGGCGATATACCACCAAACGCACACGGGAACGGGTCACACCGCGGTCTCGGATGAGGGTCCTCTCGTACTGTGGCGGTGTAGGGTAGTCAAGCGCCTGCAAAACCGACCACAAAATGCTAGGGAAGCCTTCCCATCCCAAGCAATCTGAGAAGGACACGTCGTTGGGGTAGCTGGCCAAGTCAGCGTGAGCGTCCATTCTGAACCAAAAGAAAAAAGGCAAGGGTGAGAACCGGTTAGCGCCAAAGAAAACAAAAACAGATTCTGGACAGTGTAGTAAAAATTGCAAAACTCAAAACCTACAGGCTCAAAAATTCCCAAAGTTTGCCAGGACATTTTTTAAGTAATTCCTAACAAGTTTAATGTTGGAAGTTTCAGCAGAAACTGTCGTTAAGATGGTGTAAAAATTCAATTTTTACCTCACTGTTCCCAGATATTTCCAGCAGACAGGGGGTTACCATTTCAAGCATAATTCCAGTTTTACTGAACCATTTTCGTTGAAATTTCTACAGCATATACTTCATAATATTTATGACAACTTTCATGTTGAACACTTTTTCATTTGACCACGTTTTCAGTTTCGAAACATTGGTGCAATCAGACTGGTCACAGCAGGATTTTTGGGGTGGTGATTTAAATTTTGACGGCGGTTCGATTTGGCCACGTGTTAATGTTCAATATTATTTTAGTGAAATGCAATACATGAGCGGCCTATTCGTTCTCACCAACACACATGCCAATAAAATTTTGGCCTATGAAGTTAGTGCCGGTGGCTAGGCAATATCCGTCTCTCCCTATATTATCTAGCCGAACTTTTCTAACCGTTTCAACATACGGATTCGCGGTTAGTGTACCTGCAGAAACTTCCATTCCAGAGCATGTATAATCAACCTTTTGTGCCAGCACTCACGAAAGCGTCTCCATTCATTACCACCCGCTATAGAGGTGGCACCCGAACGTTTAACATTGAACGGGCAATGTTCATATGTTACCAAGGCAACATATTGACAGTTTCATACGCTCATGAGATAGCGTATTGACTTTGTGCCGCCATCATATTTGCATATGATGCCGTGGTACGCTACAGGAATCGCCGTACCTTGCGCCCACCATGCTATTCTAGTTTCATACGCCGTCACAGCGTATTGACTATGTGCCGCCACTATATTTTCATATAGTGCCGTGGTACGTTACAGCAATCGCCGTACCTTGCGCCCACCATTGCGTAAAGTAAATGACAGAATGAAATGTGCTGGAAGTCAGTATAATATATTATTTGCCACCTATCATATCGTGATCCCTTAACCCACATAGGCTTCACGCTCTAGGTAACATCCTTAGCGGTCCTACGAATAACCTTCCATCGCAAAGCGCGGCGGAAGTACGAGTTGGCAAGTTTTATTCAAAAATGTTTATTAAAGGTTTGTTGCTCTCTCCGGTGCGCTGCTTCGGCTCTGATACCAGCTGTGGCGGTCCACTCCGAAATTATTCCAAGTTAAGTACCCCGGGACCACTAACCAAGTAGTCAGGCACTTAATCCGGAATAAGCTGGAGCGCCGTCGGATTAAACCCGATTAACCACGTACTTTTCTCGATCGAAACAACAGCACACCCACACGAAGGTGAGTTCCAGAGATTACAACATTCCACAAATTCAACATACACAAATAGTACCTCAGAGTTATTACAAACCAAGTTCAAATTTAAATCAGAGCATTAAAGTCTTGCAGCGGAATTAAAAAGGTTCATTGCAGCGGAAGATAATCTAACGACGATACAAATAACACCATGTTGAAGCCTGCCACGGTGCTACTCCTCCCGTTCCTCGGCAGAGGACGGAACCCACTCGATGTGCCATCCAGGGGGAACCTGGGTAGGCCAAGTCAAAGCATCGACTGCCACATCCAACATGGTACTTGTAAATCAATGCCACAAGCAAGGCTGAGTATACTAATACTCAGCAAGGCTTACCCGTCGGGTGAAAACTACATCACCGACATCTAGACATGAGAGGCTTTTGGCTGGTGGGTTTGTTTGCCCAAAAGCAACTAAGAGTAGGTCCTTGCTTTCATGTTTTAGCATCATATTCTATTAGATTTAACCATTCTAGATTTGCATCCTCTCTAAGCATACAAGTGGTGTAGTACAATTTATTTCATAGAACAAGTTCGTCAATCTCAAAGTTCCACTTGTTACTCAATGTAGCAAGGCGGTCAAGCAGTCTCATTAACCGCGAGAAGCGGACAGTTCGAACCGAATTTTGCTACCTGGCCAGGGGAAACCCAACACACACGGATAGTACTTGCTATAAAAGGTACAAGCACTTCCCAACCTTTCCCATCGATCCACAATTCGGAACCTGGTCCATTTCCTTAGGATAAAGGTTTACTGCTTCACTCACAGTCTCACGCATATATCCACAAGTGTACGGCAGGGGAAAACAAAGTTTCCAAGGAGAGATGGCTATCGGCCCTAGCTGCTTCAATCTGGTACCGTGCTTACCGACTCCCATATATCGGCATGATGTGGTACGTTCAAAAACTTGACACACTCAACCACACGTTTCGACCTTAAATCAATTATCATACACGGACGGGAGATCTACATCTATCATCCCGCCCGTCAATCCTTATGATTCCAACATAAGTAAAGACAAGCAATTCCTATGTCTCGCGATTGACAGGAAATCACTCGACTTGTAACGGACCTAAAGCAATGCCCTATCGATCCTTTCATACTAGTGTTGCAAGTCATAGGTACTAGGAAATGTGCAGCTAAGGTATTCAATCAACTCCTTGAAACGTAAATGCACAAGCATAGAGAATTCATAAATGCACAATTGGTAAATGTTAGGTTATGCTCCGGGGCTTGCCTTCTTGCTCTAGCTGGGGGTTAGCCTCCGGGTTGGTCGATCCTTCGCCGACACATTCCTCCAGGATTCCTTCCTCGTCAGCGGGGATGAGGTGGTAGTTGCCGTCCGGAATAGCGCCTTCTACATGAGATGCATAACTTATTGCTACCTATTGATTTCAAGGTTAAGGCCTTGAAGGCCATATTCACCTAGACATGCTTAAGTACTACTATTCTCTTCACAAAAACAGAGTAGAGGTGTGGAAAATTTTTATTTGACTTCGATGGTGATTGTGTACATATATAAAAGAATTCTATTTATTATTTGCAATTAGGGTGCTGTTCTGAAATTTTAGATTCTCCTTATTTTATTCTAACTAATTAACAAAAAGGTTTATTCTTTTATATAAATCAAATTCCACATAGATTCCTTCTCATTTTTGTTTCTCCTTTTCTGTTCATCATTTTTATCTATAACTTTTATGACAGCTACTGGAGTATAAGAGCTAAGCTCACTCCAAAATATAGCTAAATCTGAGCTACACATAATTTATTAAAATTAATACAATCTGCTGCCTGCAGAAATGAAATAAATTGATATAAAATTGAAAATACATCCAATTCAGAAAATCTTCCTACCAGAGCTAGTCATAAGTACAAGGAGGGCTCTGGCCAAGTGGTGGCTCAAAATAACCCTTGGACAGTCCTCAATAAATTTCTATCCAAAAACACATATCTATTTATTTGCTAGTCTAAACAGAGCAAAAATTAAGTTTTGCATTTTTAACAGGTGTGCTAACAAGTTTTTAGCCCTTTGGAGAAAAATGGTGATTTTTCACTGCATAGATTATTTTTAATAATTTCTGGACTACAAAAAGACAGGAAACACATTTTAATTCATAACTGGAGCTACACTTCATATTTTTAGGTCCCCTTTGGACACAAGGTGCCCAAAGTCACTACAAACAACATATCCAATGATCAACCCTAGCGGAGCTCTGGATTTGAAATGGTGCACAAGTTTCAAGTTTCACAGTTTGAATTTTAATTCAAAAATGGTTCACCAAAAGTATATACATGCCTAAAGGAGATTAGAGCTTACAATCTCACGAATCCAGGGAGTATTTTTGTGCATTTTTCTGATTTTTGTACAATTTTTAACGGATTTTACAAGATTCGGGAAAAATTAGATCTAGGGTTAAGAATCTTTTTACGCGAGAGACCTTAGAACTTTTAAAACTTCACGAACAGGTCCCTGGTTTTTGCGTAGATGACCCTAGAACTAAAAGGGGAACGCGAACGAGTCCTTGGGCTCGTCGGCGTTGTCACGCCGGCGAAACGACGGCGAACTGGGTCGGGGGATGTTGGGGGAAATGGAGAGGAGCTCACCGCGAGTTGGTTGAGGTAGGTCTCGCGGTCGGAGGTGAAACGGCGCGGCTCGTCGACGTTGAGCGGCGGCGCGGTCTACTCCGGCGAGGTCGCTGGCGGTCTGCGGTGGTCGAGGCGGTGCGCGGAAAGGCTCGTGAGCTTCACGGGATGACGGTGGAGCTCGTCGTGGGGTTCTTCCGCGGCGGGGATGGCCGGGGTATAGGGCTCGACGTGGAGGGGGGTGTTTGCGGTGTCAACGGCCGAGCGGTGGGGAAAAGCTTCGATTCGCGGCGAGTGCGGCTCGATTTGAGCTGGGGATTGCTCGAGCAGCTAGCGGGGTGAGTGAGCTAACTTCACGCGCGGGGGATTGGAAAGGGGTGGAGGGATTCGCGGTCGATTTGAGGTTGCGGCGGGGAAGCTCGAGTTCGGTTCACAGCGTCCCGAGGTGGAAGACGATGGGAGCACGCTCGGTGAGAGGGAAATGGCTAAGAGTGGACTGAGGGGGAAGAGTGTGCGGTGCTCAGTGAAGGGTTTGGAGTGCGCTAGGGGCACTGAGCGGGCTCGGGGGTGTGTGAGCGCGTGCACGGGCCGTCGAGTCGCCATTGATGGCGCGGGAGCTCGGGCAGAGCGCGGACGGGTCGATTGGGCGAGGGAGATCGTCGCGTGGAGCAGTGGGAGATCTTCTACAGGGCCCTTGGCGCGGAGCGGGACGGAATCTTCCGCGGGGAGGCGCTGAGCGACGCGCGCGCGAGCGCGCGGCCACGGCGACCGCCGACCGCCATGATGGCGCTCCGCGGCGCGAGGCAAGGCGGGCGAACGACGGCGAGGTGACAGCTCGGGAGGGGTTGGACAAGCACAAGGCGACAAGCGCCACCCGACGCCGTGGCTCGGCCAGCTCAGCGCGTCCTCCGCCGCTCGCCGGCCACGTGGCGGCCGAGCCCCGGCCAGGCGCAGAGCGCGCCAGGGCTGAGCTGGCAGCCCCGGGGAACTCCACTGCTACATTTAAATTTTCTCCAAAAATTTGAACAGAACTTGAAAAAGTGTGAAAATAAAAGTTGGAGTTTGAAAGATGGGACACAACTTTATTTTTGGGGTGAACCTGAAATTTCAAATTTTTCGAGCTCAAACAACCCAAATACAAAAAGGTGCCCAGAACTGTATTTCGAGTTTTTGAGGGACTAAACTGCAAAATTTTCAAAAGTTCCGAGCAGTGACTAGGCCTTATTTGTGATTACAAACAACTTTTATTTTTGGAGATTTTCAAGTTTAGTACAAAAATCTCGAGTTTTCAGTTTGGTGTCAAACAACCCTTGTTTTTGAATTTTTTAATTCGAAATTTTGATGGATTTTCAAATTTTTAACCCATAATTCCCTTTTTTAACCTGTTTCATATGTGTTTTATTCATTATTACATCAGAGATGTCACAGCTAGCTCTCTTCGCTCCATGGAGTTTAATAGACTTAGAAATGTCACTAGTGCAAAAGTGATTTGGGATACATTGATGGTTGCTCATCAAGGAGCAAATGAAGTTAAAGAAGGCACGATTAACTTGTTGCAAGGAGAGATTGAATGCTTTGTCATCAAGAAGGATGAGAATATGCAACAAATGTATGATAGGCTAATGATTCTCATCACAGACATTAGAGCTCTTGGAAGTAGAGATTGGGATGATCTCAAGGTTGCAAAAAAGTTGCTTCGAGCCTTCACACCTAGAAATCCTATTCTTGCAACTTTGATAAGGGAGAACCGCAAGTTCAAGATCATGACTTCAATTGAAGTTCGTGGCAAGATTATTCAACAAGAATTGGTTGACAAGGATGTGGCAAATCAACTTAATCGTCAAGAAGAAAGAAGCATAGCTCTCAATGCCACATCAAGCAAAGTTCATGAGCCAACCAACAAGACAAGCAAGAGTAAAGAAAAGGAGCCAATCACCAAGGCTCTCAAATCCAAGGTGGAAGAATCAAGTGATGATGAATCCACCGATGAAGAGATGGCTCTTGTGATGAGGAATTTCAAGAGGTTCATGAAGAAGTATTACAAGAAGGATGGTGATGACAAGAAGAGGTTATCATAAAGAAGATGCTATGAATGCAAGGAAACGGGCCATTATATTGCGGATTGTCCCAAAATGAAGAATAAGGAAAAGGATGAGAAAAAGTACAAAGAAAAGAGCAAAGAATACAAGAAGATATATCAAGGCCATGCTCATGTTGGTCAAGAGTGGGAATCAAGTGATGAAGACTCCGACCAGGAATGCATGGCAACTCTAGCCATGCCCAAGAACACAAGGAAGCTCTTCAAGGATGAATCCGATGATGAAGACAACATTCCTTTTTGCTTTATGGCAAAACAAACTAAGGTACAAGAATCTTCCATTTCTCCATCTCTATCTTCTTCTACCTCTAATAGTGCAAAAACTGATTTGGAAAAGGAAGAAGAAGAATCTATTTCTTTTATGATCAATGAATTTGGACAAAAAGGTTTTAAAGAAATTAAAAGGCTTATGAAGAGGTTGGAAAAAAGGGAAGAAACTCTTGAGAGGCAAGAAGATATGCTCTACCTTGAGAAGGAGAGAAACCTTGCCTCACAAGAGGCTCTTGCTAAAGAAAAGGCAAAGGTTGAGAAATTGACTATTGGTCTATCTCTAGCCAAAGACTCGCATGAGAGGATGTCAACGGATTATACTTTTGCAAATGAATCTCTAGCTGCCATGAGAGCCAATCATAGTGCACTTCAAGATAGCTTCTCATGCTTGACGGTCAAATTCAATGACCTTGAGGTAAACTATAATGCTCTTTGGGGGAGCACCAATGCTAGTTCTAAGGCAACCCAAAATTATAATCCCTCCACAAGTGAAGGTTGCTCAAGATGTTATAAGGTTGATATGAAAGCTTGTGATGCTAATCATGTCAAGTTAGTAAAGTTGGTTGAAGAAAAGGATGCTCAACTCATTAGGGAAACATGTCAGTGTCACATCTTCATGAGGGAAACAAGAAGGCTATGTCAAACATACAACCCAAGGCCGGTAAGTAACCAAAACAAATGGGTGGTCTTGGATATCATACGAGCTCAAAAATGAGAGCTAGAAAAGTAGTCAAAGGTAAGGAAGTCATTGGCTTCACCAAGGGTGGTAATCTTGGTGACTTGATGAACATTGCACATGGTGTGACCACCCCTCCCTCAAAAGTCAAGAAAAAAAGTGAAGCACCTATCAAGAACAAGAAGATTGCTCGTGAGCACCATTACCAAGCTACACTTGTGACTATATGGTATCTATGGACCATGAGGGTAAAATTGTGGTGAAATATGTTGGTGCCTATACTAAGAGAAACATTCTTAGAAGTGTATGGGTTCCAAAAATGTATCCATCTAATATCCAAGGACCCAAATCACTTTGGGTACCTAAAATGCAAGCTTAACTTGTGTATGGAGACAATAGCAAAGGTGATGTGATTGGATTGGGTAAAGTTGCTATATCTCATGACAATTCAATTACCAATGTTTATCTTGTTGAATCTTTGCCATCCAATTTGTTGTCGGTCTCACAACTTTGTCAGAAAGGCTACAATTGTCTCTTTACTAATGAAGGTGTGACAGTCTTTAGAAGGGAGGATTCCTCTATTGATTTTACGGGTCGCTTGAAGGGGAAGCTCTATCTTGAGGATTTCACCCAAGAGAAAGTGGAACCTAGGACTTGTTTAGTGGCAAAATCTAACTTGTGTTGGCTTTGGCACCGCCGACTAGCCCATGTTGGGATGACAAATTTGGCCAAACTTCAAAAAGGCGAGCACATCCTAGGACTAACCAATGTTGTCTTTTAGAAAGATAGGTTCTGTAGCGCATGTCAAGCCGGCAAGCAAGTTGGTGCTCCACACCCCGCCAAGAACGTCTTGGCATCGCCAAGACCATTGAAGCTTCTACACATGGACTTGACTTGTTTGGATCCATTGCCTACATAAGCATCAGTCGTAACAAATATGGTCTAGTTATTGTTGATGATTTTTCTAGCTTGACATGGGTGTTCTTTGTGCAAGATAAGAGTGAAGTACAAGAGATCGTCACGAAATTCATTAGAAGAGCTCAAAATGAATATGAGTTGAAGATCAAGAACATTAGAAGTGACAATGGTACGGAGTTCAAGAATACAAGTGTTAAAGAATTTCTTGATGAAGAAGGGATCAAGCATGAGTTTTCCGCTCTATATACCCCACAACAAAATGGGATTGTGGAGAGAAAAAATAGAACATTGATAGAAGCCGCAAGAACCATGCTTGATGAATACAAAACTCCATATATCTTTTGGGTCGAAGCTATCAACACCGCTTGCCATGCCATCAACCACCTCTACCTTCATAAGTAGCTTGGCAAGACGCCCTATGAGATCATTACCGGTAACAAACCCAAGGTGCATTACTTTAGAGTCTTTGGATGCAAGTGTTTTATACTTAACAAGAAGTCCAAAAGCTCAAAGTTTGCACCAAAGGTTGATGAAGGCTTTCTACTTGGTTATGGTACTAATGAACATGCCTATCGTGTTTTCAACAAAACCACCAATTGTGTTGAGATCACAGTAGATGTGACTTTTGATGAAACTAATGGCTCTCAAGTGGAGCAAGTTGATAAAAACCTTGTAGATAATGAAGAGCCTCCAAGTCAAGCAATCATTAGGATGGGTCTAGAAGAGATGAGACCTCAAGAAGCTCAACCTCAAGATCGGGATGATGAAGAACATAATGAACCATCATCATCAACAAGAGTTGAACCACCAAGCTCTCATCAAACCCAAGATCAAGGTCAAGATCATGGTGACAATCAAGATCATGGCAATGATCTAGGGGGAGACCAAGGTGAAGAAGCTCAAGGCAACACACACCAAGATGAAGATGATGATGGACATATTCAACCTGAATCGCAAGTGACACACCCAAGAGTACACCAAAGCATTCAACAAGATCATCCCGTTGACAACATTCTTGGGAGTATTCAAAGAGGGGTAGCTACTCGATCACGTTTATCTACCTTTTGTGGATCTTATTCGTTTGTCTCCTCTTTCGAACCTCTTAAAGTAGATGAAGCACTTGAGGATCCGGATTGGATGATTGCTATGCAAGAGGAGTTAAACAACTTCACAAGAAATGAGGTATGTGTTGACGGTGAATAATTCCAATTGACCGTCAATAGCTCGGGAGTAAATGAAGGTTTTGCATAAGGTTCCATGTATATTTTACTTTAAACTAACAAGTTCCACAAGTTTTGTACAAGTTGTAAGTGCAGGGTCGAAATGTCAGAAAACCGGAGAAAACCGGGCCAGAGCCTGGCCGTCCGGCCCTAGCCCGGCCGGCCGGCCGCCCACCTCAGCCTCCCTGCCATGTCTTCGATCCACGTGAAAGAAACACAGATTCAAGCCATCTTAGACGGGAGATTGAGGTCGGTTCATCAAACGGACCCATGTTGGGATGAGGAATTTGGCCAAACTTCAAAAAGGCTAGCACATCCTAGGACTAACCAATGTTGTCTTTTAGAAAGATAGGTTCTGTAGCGCGTGTCAAGCCGGCAAGCAAGTTGGTGCTCCACACCCCGCCAAGAACGTCTTGGCATCGTCAAGACCATTGAAGCTTCTACACATGGACTTGACTTGTTTGGATCCATTGCCTACCTAAGCATCGGTGGTAACAAATATGGTCTAGTTATTGTTGATGATTTTTCTAGCTTGACATGGGTGTTCTTTGTGCAAGATAAGAGTGAAGTACAAGAGATCGTCACGAAATTCATTAGAAGAGCTCAAAATGAATATGAGTTGAAGATCAAGAACATTAGAAGTGACAATGGTACGGAGTTCAAGAATACAAGTGTTAAAGAATTTCTTGATGAAGAAGGGATCAAGCATGAGTTTTCCGCTCTATATACCCCACAACAAAATGGGATTGTGGAGAGAAAAATTAGAACATTGATAGAAGCCGCAAGAACCATGCTTGATAAATACAAAACTCCATATATCTTTTGGGTCGAAGCTATCAACACCGCTTGCCATGCCATCAACCACCTCTACCTTCATAAGTAGCTTGGCAAGACGCCCTATGAGATCATTACCGGTAACAAACCCAAGGTGCATTACTTTAGAGTCTTTGGATGCAAGTGTTTTATACTTAACAAGAAGTCCAAAAGCTCAAAGTTTGCACCAAAGGTTGATGAAGGCTTTCTACTTGGTTATGGTACTAATGAACATGCCTATCGTGTTTTCAACAAAACCACCAATTGTGTTGAGATCATAGTAGATGTGACTTTTGATGAAACTAATGGCTCTCAAGTGGAGCAAGTTGATAAAAACCTTGTAGATAATGAAGAGCCTCCAAGTCAAGCAATCATTAGGATGGGTCTAGAAGAGATGAGACCTCAAGAAGCTCAACCTCAAGATCGGGATGATGAAGAACATAATGAACCATCATCATCAACAAGAGTTGAACCACCAAGCTCTCATCAAACCCAAGATCAAGGTCAAGATCATGGTGACAATCAAGATCATGGCAATGATCTAGGGGGAGACCAAGGTGAAGAAGCTCAAGGCAACACACACCAAGATGAAGATGATGATGGACATATTCAACCTGAATCGCAAGTGACACACCCAAGAGTACACCAAAGCATTCAACAAGATCATCCCGTTGACAACATTCTTGGGAGTATTCAAAGAGGGGTAGCTACTCGATCACGTTTATCTACCTTTTGTGGATCTTATTCGTTTGTCTCCTCTTTCGAACCTCTTAAAGTAGATGAAGCACTTGAGGATCCGGATTGGATGATTGCTATGCAAGAGGAGTTAAACAACTTCACAAGAAATGAGGTATGTGTTGACGGTGAATAATTCCAATTGACCGTCAATAGCTCGGGAGTAAATGAAGGTTTTGCATAAGGTTCCATGTATATTTTACTTTAAACTAACAAGTTCCACAAGTTTTGTACAAGTTGTAAGTGCAGGGTCGAAATGTCAGAAAACCGGAGAAAACCGGGCCAGAGCCTGGCCGTCCGGCCCTAGCCCGGCCGGCCGGCCGCCCACCTCAGCCTCCCTGCCATGTCTTCGATCCACGTGAAAGAAACACAGATTCAAGCCATCTTAGACGGGAGATTGAGGTCGGTTCATCAAACGGACCCATGTTGGGATGAGGAATTTGGCCAAACTTCAAAAAGGCTAGCACATCCTAGGACTAACCAATGTTGTCTTTTAGAAAGATAGGTTCTGTAGCGCGTGTCAAGCCGGCAAGCAAGTTGGTGCTCCACACCCCGCCAAGAACGTCTTGGCATCACCAAGACCATTGAAGCTTCTACACATGGACTTGACTTGTTTGGATCCATTGCCTACCTAAGCATCGGTGGTAACAAATATGGTCTAGTTATTGTTGATGATTTTTCTAGCTTGACATGGGTGTTCTTTGTGCAAGAAAAGAGTGAAGTACAAGGGATCATCACGAAATTCATTAGAAGAGCTCAAAATGAATTTGAGTTGAAGATCAAGAACATTAGAAGTGACAATGGTACAAAGTTCAAGAATACAAGTGTTAAAGAATTTCTTGATGAAGAAGGGATCAAGCATGAGTTTTCCGCTCTATATTCCCCACAACAAAATGGGATTGTGGAGAGAAAAAATAGAACATTGATAGAAGCCGCAAGAACCATGCTTGATGAATACAAAACTCCGTATATCTTTTGGGCCAAAGCTATCAACACCGCTTGCCATGCCATCAACCACCTCTACCTTCATAAGTAGCTTGGCAAGACGCCCTATGAGATCATTACTGGCAACAAACCCAAGGTGCATTACTTTAGAGTCTTTGGATGCAAGTGTTTTATACTTAACAAGAAGTCCAAAAGCTCAAAGTTTGCACCGAAGGTTGATGAAGGCTTTCTACTTGGTTATGGTACTAATGAACATGCCTATCTTGTTTTCAACAAAACCACCAATTGTGTTGAGATCACAGTAGATGTGACTTTTGATGAAACTAATGGCTCTCAAGTGGAGCAAGTTGATAAAAACCTTGTAGATAATGAAGAGCCTCCAAGTCAAGCAATCATTAGGATGGGTCTAGAAGAGATGAGACCTCAAGAAGCTCAACCTCAAGATCGGGATGATGAAGAACATAATGAACTATCATCATCAACAAGAGTTGAACCACCAAGCTCTCATCAAACCCAAGATCAAGGTCAAGATCATGGTGACAATCAAGATCATGGCAATGATCTAGGGGGAGACCAAGGTGAAGAAGCTCAAGGCAACACACACCAAGATGAAGATGATGATTGACATATTCAACCTCAATCGCAAGTGACACACCCAAGAGTACACCAAAGCATTCAACAAGATCATCCCGTTGACAACATTCTTGGGAGTATTCAAAGAGGGGCAGCTACTCGATCACGTTTATCTACCTTTTGTGGACCTTATTCGTTTGTCTCCTCTTTCGAACCTCTTAAAGTAGATGAAGCACTTGAGGATCCAGATTGGATGATTGCTATGCAAGAGGAGTTAAACAACTTCACAAGAAATGAGGTATGGGTTGACGGTGAATAATTCCAATTGACCGTCAATATCTCGGGAGTAAATGAAGGTTTTGCATAAGGTTCGATGTATATTTTACTTTAAACTAACAAGTTCCACAAGTTTTGTACAAGTTGTAAGTGCAGGGTCGAAATGTCAGAAAACCAGAGAAAACCGGGCCAGAGCCTGGCCGTCCGGCCCTAGCCTGGCCGGCCGGCCGTTCACCTCAGCCTCCCTGCCATGTCTTCGAGCCACGTGAAAGAAACAAAGATTCAAGCCATCTTAGACGGGAGAGTGAGGTCGGTTCATCAGACGGACCCATGTTGGGATGAGGAATTTGGCCAAACATCAAAAAGGCTAGCACATCCTAGGACTAACCAATGTTGTCTTTTAGAAAGATAGGTTCTGTAGCGCGTGTCAAGCCGGCAAGCAAGTTGGTGCTCCACACCCCGCCAAGAACGTCTTGGCATCGTCAAGACCATTGAAGCTTCTACACATGGACTTGACTTGTTTGGATCCATTGCCTACCTAAGCATCGGTGGTAACAAATATGGTCTAGTTATTGTTGATGATTTTTCTAGCTTGACATGGGTGTTCTTTGTGCAAGATAAGAGTGAAGTACAAGAGATCGTCACGAAATTCATTAGAAGAGCTCAAAATGAATATGAGTTGAAGATCAAGAACATTAGAAGTGACAATGGTACGGAGTTCAAGAATACAAGTGTTAAAGAATTTCTTGATGAAGAAGGGATCAAGCATGAGTTTTCCGCTCTATATACCCCACAACAAAATGGGATTGTGGAGAGAAAAATTAGAACATTGATAGAAGCCGCAAGAACCATGCTTGATAAATACAAAACTCCATATATCTTTTGGGTCGAAGCTATCAACACCGCTTGCCATGCCATCAACCACCTCTACCTTCATAAGTAGCTTGGCAAGACGCCCTATGAGATCATTACCGGTAACAAACCCAAGGTGCATTACTTTAGAGTCTTTGGATGCAAGTGTTTTATACTTAACAAGAAGTCCAAAAGCTCAAAGTTTGCACCAAAGGTTGATGAAGGCTTTCTACTTGGTTATGGTACTAATGAACATGCCTATCGTGTTTTCAACAAAACCACCAATTGTGTTGAGATCATAGTAGATGTGACTTTTGATGAAACTAATGGCTCTCAAGTGGAGCAAGTTGATAAAAACCTTGTAGATAATGAAGAGCCTCCAAGTCAAGCAATCATTAGGATGGGTCTAGAAGAGATGAGACCTCAAGAAGCTCAACCTCAAGATCGGGATGATGAAGAACATAATGAACCATCATCATCAACAAGAGTTGAACCACCAAGCTCTCATCAAACCCAAGATCAAGGTCAAGATCATGGTGACAATCAAGATCATGGCAATGATCTAGGGGGAGACCAAGGTGAAGAAGCTCAAGGCAACACACACCAAGATGAAGATGATGATGGACATATTCAACCTGAATCGCAAGTGACACACCCAAGAGTACACCAAAGCATTCAACAAGATCATCCCGTTGACAACATTCTTGGGAGTATTCAAAGAGGGGTAGCTACTCGATCACGTTTATCTACCTTTTGTGGATCTTATTCGTTTGTCTCCTCTTTCGAACCTCTTAAAGTAGATGAAGCACTTGAGGATCCGGATTGGATGATTGCTATGCAAGAGGAGTTAAACAACTTCACAAGAAATGAGGTATGTGTTGACGGTGAATAATTCCAATTGACCGTCAATAGCTCGGGAGTAAATGAAGGTTTTGCATAAGGTTCCATGTATATTTTACTTTAAACTTACAAGTTCCACAAGTTTTGTACAAGTTATAAGTGCAGGGTCGAAATGTCAGAAAATCAGAGAAAACCGGGCCAGAGTCTGGCCGTCCGGCCCTAGCCCGGTCGGCCGGCCGCCCACCTCGGCCTCCCTGCCGTGTCTTCGATCCACGTGAAAGAAACACATATTCAAGCCATCTTAGACGGGAGATTGAGGTCAGTTCATCTTAGACCCCGGAAGGACTTGACACAGATCGAGGGGTCCATCTGTCGGTCCAAACCGACTCCGAATTAGCAACGGTGAACAGAACCATCACCAAGGCGCGATCCAGAGCGTTCACGAGCAAAGGCGGTGGATCGGACGCCAGAGGGCGGACGGCCGGCCCTGGCTTGGTCAGCCGGCCCAGCAATGAGGCGGTTTTGGCCCAGCTTCGGATGGTGGTTACTACAGTCGGTTACCATCCCAATTGACCTAGCCAAGGAGACCCCCCGGCTCAGTCCTCTACACACACTTCAAGGAGCTCTTCTTCCATTCCACTTCTCCATTTTTAGAGTTAGGATTAGAGTTGGGAGTAGGGTCGAGTCAAGCTTCTACTCAGAGGTTCTGGAGTTCTTGGAGTTCTGGTAAAGCTCTTGTATCTCTTCCTTTACTTTGAATATTTATCAATATAGTTTTATTTTCTTTATCTTTTGAGTTAAGCCTGAGTTATTTACCGCTTTACTTTTACATTCAAGTCCTTGTGGCTTAGTAGCGGTGTAACTTCCTTCTAGATTAGTTTAGAGTTTGTCTTGTCTATCAGGTTTCTTCCTTACGGGTTTTCTCTCCCGGACTACAGTGCTCAAGTCAGTATTCTAGGTTGAGGGGGATTTCTCTTGATGGCCTCGAGAGAAATTCTAGTCTCAAGTGCAGGCGTGGTCTGTCTTGATTCTAGCTAGAAAGTGTGTTACACCCTATGGTACCGTTGTGGTAGGCGTCAGGTGGTGATAGTCTGTCCGTCCCTCGTAGTCCACCATGTTCGGGTGTCCTCATAACAGTAGTTGCTGGCTGCCGTTGGATCCCCATCTCATTCCTTTCTGAGATCCTTCCCACTGGCCGTCGAAGTAAGTTCTGGTCTCCCGATAACTAGGTAGTATTCTAGGCTAAGGCTAGGGTGTGTTTGCTTAAAAGGTTAAAAGTGTCATTAGGAATCTAGTTGCCCTGTCTTCCCAAAACTTTATCCTTTTCCTTTCTCTTAGAGTCTCCTGTGTCGTTGGTCGTTCGCGACCTTCTATCAGCTTGTCTTCCCGACTCGCCAGTATCGATCAAGCTTTGCTTGGTCACCCTTATCGGTTAACCCATTTACCCCCACTATAGATAGCGTGTGATATTACTAGAGGGACTTATCATTCATTCAATCAATATACTTTGCCATTGCTTCCCTGAGGAAATTCACGATACCCTGGAATACTCCAAGGTGAAATGCTACACCGGGCTATTCTGTGCGCTTGCAGAATATAATTCTAGAGCCTAAGATATACCGTTACGCATTCATAACGTCATCTAACAAGTGATGCTAAGGAGCCTCAGAGGTTCCTCTTTGGAACCTCTTAAAGTAGATGAATTGTTTGGTAGGCTTTGTAGTCTTATCACCGCTAACTTTAGCGATCTTACACTTGCTCTGTTTTGTCTTTGTGATATCTGTAGAGCAGTGCATGACCCGTTTTGACCTGCCATCAAACTTTGATCCAAATCCGGAGTGTATCGGAAGGGTTGTGAGACGCCGAGTCGTCCCACCGCAGAAAGTCATCAGCAACTCAAGTTTGTCAGCTCCACCAACACCACCACTTATCAGGGCTGGTTCCGCTCCCGCCAAGACGCTCCATCAGAATTCTGCCTCGTCAAGCAGCAGCTTCCCAGGACTGAATGACAAGCAGCCGCAGGGAGAGTTTGAGCTGAAGACTGGCCTGGTGAACATGGTTCAAGCAAGCCCCTTCTGTGGTAAAGCATCTAAGGATGCCAACGCCCACTTGCAGCATTTTCTGGAAGTGAGCAGTACAATCAATCCTAAAGGATCTACGATGGACAAAATTCGCCTCCGCCTCTTTCCTTTCTCACTGCTAGGGAAGGCGAAGGCGTGGTTTTATGCAAACAAGGAGTCTTTCAAGGGCAACTGGGAGACGTGCTCCAATGCATTTCTCACCAAGTACTTCCCGGTGGGCAAAACCAATGCTCTCCATGGAAAGATATCCATCTTCCAACAGCTCAACGATGAGACCATTCCGAAAGCTTGGGACCGTCTGCAAGATTATATTGCAGAATATCCACACCACGGCATGGAGCAGTGGCTGATCATTCAGAACTTCTTCCATGGCCTGAATGAAAGATCCCAGGAGCGTGTTGATGCAACAGCAGGAGGAGCTTTCGTCTCATTAGATGTCGCACGAGCAAGGACGCTCGTAGAGAAGATTGCCGCCAACCAGAGTTGGAAGTGGAATAAGCAGACACGTGCCAAGGGAGTCCACCAGATTGACTCCATTGATATGCTGGCTGCCAAGATGGATCTTCTGATGAAAAAATTGGACTCTCCTAACCAGGAGATGTTGCAAATTGCTGATTTTCGGATCACATGCGAGACATGTGGTGATTCCAGGCACTCGGGCAACACATGCTCGACGACTGCTGAGGACGTACACTTCGTGGGGAGTAACCCGAATAATTCCGGATTTCGCCCTCAGCAAGGTTTGAACACCAAGTCCAACCTCCCCTTCAGTCAACAACAAGGTATGAATTTTGGCAATAATTTTCAGCCTTCCTTGAAAGATATTTGGTATGGCCAGAAGCAAATTAATGATAGCATTAGTAAGAAATTCCTTGCTACTGACAAAATTATTGAGAATATGGCCACACAAATAGAAGGTTTTAATTCTGCCTTAAAGAACCACTTGGCCTTCAATCGCATGATTGAAACTCAAGTCGCTCAGCTAGCTGCATCTTGTCCTAACCCCAATCATGGGAAATTTCCCGGGCAACCAGAGGCTCCTGTTAAGGAGAATGTTAGTGCGGTGACTACGGGGCTGGAAAGTCCACGCAGGATCCACCATATCCACAAGGTGCAGGTACTCGGCGGAACACCGCCAGCATTACCGAGCCAGAAGACCAAGAGGAGGAAGCCGAACCAACCAGACCTCACCAGGAGGAGGCCGATGAAGTCCTTGTGGCTTCTCGAGACTACCACGATACGATTGCCTTACCGTTCCCAGAATGGAACAGGAAGCCAGTGGCCGACGAGCAATTTGGAAGGTTCATCTAGGTAAAAAGGAAGTTATATGTCAACATACCAGTTCTTGATGTTATACAGGTACCCACGTACGCCAAGTATCTCAAGGATATTCTCGGCAACAAGAGGACCTTACCAACGAGGTAGCCAAGCTTATGGAAGAGTGTAGTGCTGCTATACTAAACCCCCTCCCGGGGAAGAAGAAAGACCCTGGATGTCCCACTATCGCCTGTTCGATCGGGACACAGACATTTCAGCAAGCTCTTTGCGACTTGGGAGCTAGCGTTAGTGTCATGCCCAAGGTAGTGTATGACAAACTCAACTGCCTAGATGCATATGCCACAACTCTGCCTTCCCTGCATGAGTACACATCCCAATCCTTGACGAGACGCATCACAATAGACCAAAAACTGCTTGGTGACATCAGGTAGTACTAACACTGGTGCAGTGGTCAACCTCTTCTTCAACTCCTCAAAACTTGCTTGACACTTCTCTGTCTAGACAAACTTAGCATCCTTCTCTAGTAGTGATGTAAGAGGCTTGGCAATCTTGGAGAATTCCTCAATAAAACGACGATAGTAACCTGCCATTCCGAGAAAACTCCTGGTCTCACTGACAATCTATGGTGGGATCCATTTGAGAACATCTCTGACCTTCTTCGAATCAACTGCTACACCTCCATTTGACAACACGTGGCCCAAGAATGACACTTCCTTCTGCTAGAATTCACACTTGCTCAACTTGGCATACAGCTGATGCTCCCGGAGTCTCTGCATCACTAACCTCAAATGTTCCTCATGCTCTTCCTCATTCTTGGAGAAAACCAGAATATCATCAATGAACACCACAACGAACTTGTTGAGATAATCCATGAACACGCTGTTCATCAAATACATGAAGTAGGCCGGTGCATTAGTCAACCCAAAAGACATAACCGTGAACTCATATAAACCATACCGAGTAGTGAAAGCTGTCTTGGGTATATCGGTCACCCGAATTCTCATCTGATGATAACCTGATCTGAGATCGATCTTCGAGAACACATAAGCTCCCTTCAACTGGTCAAAGAGATCATCGATTCAGGGCAGTGGGTACTTGTTTTTGATGGTAACCTCATTGAGAGCTCGGTAAGCTGTGCACATTCTCTGTGTCCCATCCTTCTTATCAACAAACAGCACTGGGGCTCCCCAAGGTGAGGAACTAGGATGAATATACCCTTTAGCAAACAAGGCCCTTAATTCATCTTTAAGCTTCTCTAATTTTTCTTACCCCCATTCTATATGGTCTTTTAGCTATGGGTGCTCTTCCAGGCATAAGTTCAATATCAAATTCAACTTCTCGTTCTGGGGGCATACCTGGCAATTCATTTGGGAACACATCTGGATACTCGTTCACCACCCGAATGTCCTTCAATTATGTGCCTTCAGCCTGATTGACCTGACCATGCTTTGAGGATTTGGCTGCCTGATACTCAATCTTCTCCCCTGACGGTGCCACTTACTGAACTGCCTTCTTGAAACACTGTATGACTGCATCGTACTTCATCAACTAGCCCATTCCCGAGATTAGATTGGATCCTTTCCAATGGAACTCAGAACTATTGGATGCGCTACAAGTCTACCCCCCTTATGGTCCCTGCCATACTCCTCACAAAAACGCAGAGCTAGTCCCGATAAACTGAAGAAGATCAACTGAACTGACAAGGTAAGGAACCCAGATAATAGAGGAAACGTAGATGGTGCGCACAAGAGATAGGGAACCCAACTATTTATTCATAAATCCTTATACCTTAATCCAATACTAGATGATTGCAGATTTTCATCTACGCTCATCACAATCATTACAAAAGATCCAAATCACTCATAAGCATAATGACAATTCATTCAAGCATTCAAAGACATGGTTCACATAAGACTCAGCACTATTAGACCAATTTTGACCCAAAAAACGTGTGCTACTCGATCTCTATTACCAACTCTAGGGGTCGATGGTGGTGCGGCTAGGCAGGGTGCTGTATTGAGTTCTTCTGCGCGGTGGCGACTGTGCACCGAACTCTGGACTGCGTGGTGCGGGTCCTCCCATGAGATGCTGCAATGCTTCATTCTTCTCTTGCAAGGCAGAGAGCTCCCTCCTTAGCATGACGTTTTCTTCTGATGCAACATCCAGTTCCGTGTTGAGGGTAGCTACAAGTGCCACTGTAGAAGCTAGCAGGGGATCCTGGACGTCAGCAGTAGATGCGATGGTGCAAGCTATTGCACCACTCCTTCGGCGTGGGCACCACCTCTCTGGCTCATCCTCAATCTCTACAAAGAACTTATGGCGGTAGACGTAGTAGGCTTGACGAGCAGCATCAGCGATCCCTACCTCTTGAGAATCCCGGTCAGTAATAGCAAAGTGAACCGATATCTCGCGAGCTGCCCTCCCCCACTGATCGGTCACCCTCACATGCACCGAGGTCCTCCAGAAGTTGGCGTAGAAGAGATGTGTCCACCATCTACTGCGGTACTCGACTCCGACGTTGCCGAAGCCATAGTGGTTACGAAGCACTCTGAGAAGCCTGCGGTGGTAGAAGTTGTCGCCCCCATCTCGGATGAAGTCATAGACAATCCACTGGGCTGCTCTTGGAGCTAACTGAGGTAGTGACGGAGGTGGGGGAGTCTGAGATTCTTCCTCATCATCTGACGGATCTCCTGCGTTGGCGTTGGCATCTTCCTCAACTCTACCTCCTATGTCATCCATCTGCTGGTCTGCTAGCTCCTCTTGTTGTTGCTCCGACTCTGAAGACTCGGTATCTAGCTCCTCGGGGTCCTCTTCTTCGGCCTGCTGCCTAAGGAGCTCCTCGTAGGCATCTGGGTTGCGTGTCAAGCAGGTACTCAATGATGCAGGGTGGAAGGTAGCCGCAGATGCTCTTGCAACAAGATAAAGGAGAGCATGAAATTAAAGATTAGGAACTTTTTCACAATAGATAAGGGTAGAGTAGAACACCATTTTTAAATAAAAACTCAACTCCAAGGACATAAAATAATTTTTAGAGCAAGGATTAAGCAACTTCTAATCGACCATTCTATCTAGGCTATGATCCTACAGTCAGCACGGCTCTGATACCAACTTTGTAACACCCAGATTTCCAAGAAATCCGAATGCTTCCATATGTGTGCCCAGGATGTCCAGAGAACACATATAGATTACAAATTTTGAATCACAGAAACACAATGCTCGAATAAAATAGTTTACATCAGAGTTTAACACAAGACATAGTCTTTCACAAATAACACAGCGAAAGTCTTAATATTATTAAACGTTTAACTAGGTGGAGCCTCAAGTCCACAGGTGTGACATCCCTGATGTTAGTACTCTAAAAACACAATCAAAACAGGATTAAGGGTAGCAATGGTGGAAGCACACAAAATTCGATCAAAATTCGAAATTTAAATTCAAACAAAGGCCTTTTTGACACCCAACTGAAATCTCAAGAATTTTGTACTAAACTTAAAATCTCCAAAAATAAAAGTTGTTTGTCATCACAAATAAGGCCTAGTCACTGTTGGAAACGTTTTCAAATTTTGCAGTGAAGCCCCTCAAAAACTCGAAAAACTGTGCTGAACGCCTATTCGAAAATGGCCTGTTTGAGCTTGACAAATTTGAAATTTCAGGTTCACCCCATAAAGAAAGTTGTGTCCCACTTTTCAAACTCCAACTTTTGTGTTTGCACTTTTTGATGTGTAGTTCAAATTTTCAGAGTTTAAGCCGCTGCACCGGGGATGCTCCACGGGCGTCACGACAAGCGCCCTGTCGCGGCCGTCAGTGGCCGCCAATGGCCGCCACGTGGCCGGCGAGCGGCGGCGACCTCGCCGAGCCGGCCAGCGCAGCGGCAGCAGCGTCCCACTTCCCCGCGCCCACGCCAGCGCCCACGCCCGGTCTTTTCCCGCGGTCTGTCGACGTCGTTGCGTGGCGCGCCATCATGGCGGCAGAGCCCACCATTGGCCGCGGCGGCGCACGCCGAGCTGAGCTCCTCAGCGACGGATTCGAGCCCGCTTCGCGCCAAGGAAGCAACGCTAGAGGATCTTCACTTGCCCACGCCGCGATCTCCCTCCCCCAACCCGCGGCCGCGCTCTGCCCGAGCTGTCAGAGCCATCAATGGCGGCTCCGACAACTCGAGCTCGCGAGCATGCCATCCCCCGGGCTGCCCAGACCTCTCGAGTTGCCCAGAACGCTGCCAAGTGGCTCACATTTCCCTCCTCCCTCAGCGCCCTGCCCTTCTCCTCCTCCTAACGCTTCCTCGCCCTTTCTTCCACCTCCAGTGTGACATCTCTGATGTAATAATGAATAAAACACATATGAAACAGGTTAAAAAGGGAATTATGGGTTAAAAATTTGCAAGTCCATCAAAATTTCGAATTAAAATTCAAAAACAAGGGTTGTTTGACACCCAACTGAAAACTCGAGATTTTTGTACTAAACATGAAAATCTCCAAAAATAAAAGTTGTTTGTCGTCACAAATAAGGCCTAGTCACTGTTTGGAACTTTTGAAAATCTTGCAGTTTAGTCCCTCAAAAACTCGAAATACAGTTCTGGGCACATTTTTGTATTTGGGTTGTTTGAGCTCGAAAAATTTGAAATTTCAAGTTCACCCCAAAAAGAAAGCTGTGTCCCATCTTTCAAACTCCAACTTTTATTTTCACACTTTTTCAAGTTCAGTCCAAATTTTTGGAGCAAATTCAAATGTAGCAGTGGAGCTCCCCAGGGCTGCCAGCTCGGCCCTGGCGCGCTCTGCGCCTGGCCGGAGCTCGGCCGCCACGTGGCCGGCGAGCGGCGGAGGCCGCGCCGAGCTGGCTGAGCCGCGGCGTCGGGTGGCGCTTGTCGCCTTGTACTTGTCCAACCCCTCCCGAGCTGTCACCTCGCCGTCGTTCGCCCGCTTTGCCTCGCGCCGCGGAGTGCCATCATGGCGGTCGGACGCCGCCGTGGCCGCGCGCTCGCGCGCGCGTCGCCCAGCGCCTTCCCGCGGGAGATTCCTCTCCGCTCCGCGCCAAGGGCCCTGTAGGAGATCTCCCACTGCTCCACGCGATGATCTTTGACGCCCTATCCCGTGCGCGCGCACTGCCCGAGCTCACCGCGCCATCAATGGCGACTGTGACGGCCCGTGCACGCGCTCACACACCCCCGAGCCCGCTCAGTGCCCCTAGCGCACTCCAAACCCTTCTCTGAGCACCGCACACTCTTCCCCTCAGTTCTCACTTAGCCATTTCCTCTCCTCGCGCCTCGCTCCGTCGTCTTCCACCTCACGCCGCACGGACCGAGCCGAGCTTCGAGGCAAAATTCGCCCTCCACTCACCACCATTCCCAAATTCCTCGCGCACGAAGCTAGAACCCTCCTCTGGCCTCCCATTCCCCCACTTCTCTCGAGCTATTGTCGCTTCTCCGGCGAGAAATCAAGATTTCCCCCAAATCTCGATTTTCGGCCGTCGGAGCACCCTCACGTCGAGACCCCACTCCGAGCCGTCCCCGAGGTCAACCGAGCACGCCATTAGCTTCCTCGAGCTCCACTGGTGCTCTAGGACCCTTCAAACCTCGACGAACGCCCCCGACCTCACCGGCGTAGAAGCCGCGGCAGCCGCGCCGCCACTGCATCGCCGCCGGCCATCTTCCGAGCATCCCCCGGCCTTCCAACCGTCACCAACCGACTCGTGGTGAGCCCCTAGTGCTTTTCCCCCACTTCCCCGACCCTAACTCGCCGTCGGTTGGCCGGCGTAGCAACGCCGACGAGCCAAGGACCTTTCTTCATCGTCTTCGTTTTTCCAGGGTCCTCTGCGCAAAAGTCAGGGACTTGTTCGTAAGGTTTTGAAAGTTCTAGGGTTCCCAGCGTAAAAAGATTCTTAAACCTAGATCTAATTTTCCCGAATCTTGTAAAATCCGTTAAAAATCGTACAAAAATCAGAAAAATGCACAAAAATACTCCCTGGATTTTTGAGATTGTAAACTCCTATCTCCTTTAGCATGTATATACTTTTGGTGAACCGTTTTTGAATTAAAATTCAAACTGTAAAATTTGAAACGTGTGCACCATTTCAAATCCAGAGCTCCGCTAGGGTTGATCTTTGGATATGTTGTTTGTAGTGACTTTGGGCACCTTGTGTCCGAAGGGGACATAAAAATATGGACTGTAGCTCCAGTTATGAATTAAAATGTGTTTCCTGTCTTTTTGCCGTCCAGAAATTATTAAAAATAATCTATGCAGTGAAAAATCACCATTTTGCTCCAGAGGACTAAAAACTTGTTAGCACACCTGTTAAAAATACAAAACTTGATTTTTGCTCTTCTTAGACTAGCAAATAAATAGATATGTGTTTTTGGATAGAAATTTATTGAGGACTGTCCAAGGGTTATTTTGAGCCACCACTTGGCCAGAGCCCTCCTTGCACTTATGACTAGCTTTGGTAGGAAAATTTCCTGATTTGGATGAATTTTCAATTTTATATGAATTTATTTCATTTCTGCAGGCAGCAGTTTGATATATTTTTAATAAATTTTGTGTAGCTCAGATTTAGCTAAATTTTGGAGTGAGCTTAGCTCTTATACTCCAGTAGCTGTCATAAAGTTTATAGATAAAAATGATGAGCAGAAAAGGAAAAACAAAAATGAGAAGGAATCTAGGTGGAAATTGATTTATATAAAAGAATAAACCTTTTTGTTAATTAGTTAGAATAAAATAAAGAGAATCTAAAATTTCAGAACAGCACCCTGATTTGCAAAATGATAAATAGAAATTCTTTTATATATGTACACAATCACCATCAAAATTGTATAAAAGTATCCACACACCCCTCCTCTAATTTTATGAAAAAGAGAATAGTACTTAAGCATGTCTAGGTGAATATGGCCTTCAAGGCCTTAATCTTAGAATCAATAGGCAGCCACCTTAAGTTATGCATCTCATGTAGAAGGCGCTATCCCGGACGGCAACTACCACCTCATCCCCGCCGACGAGGAAGGAATCCCGGAGGGAGGTGCCGGCGAAGGATCGACCAACCCGGAGGCTAACCCCCAGCTTGAGCAAGAAGGCAAGCCCCGGAGCATGACCTAACTTTCAAAATTTATGCATCTATGAATTATCTACGCTTGTGCATTTACGTTTCAAGGAGTTGATTGAATACCTTAGCTGCACATTTCCTAGTACCTATGACTTGCAACACTAGTATGAAAGGATCGATAGAGCATTGCTTAGGTCCGTTACAAGTCGAGTGATTTCCTGTCACTCGCGAGACATAGGGGTTGCTTGTCTTTACTTATGTTGGAATCATAAGGATTGACGGGCGGGGTGATAGATGTAGATCTCCCGTCCGTGTATGATAATTGATTTAAGGTCGAAACGTGTGGTTGAGTGTGTCAAGTTTTTGAACGTACCACATGCATGCCGATATATGGGAGTCGGTAAGCCCGGTACCAGATTGAAGCAGCTAGGGCCGATAGCCATCTCTCCTTGGAAACTTTGTTTTCCCCTGCCGTACACTTGTGGATATATGCGTGAGACTGTGAGTGAAGCAGTAAACCTTTATCCTAAGGAAATGGACCCGGTTCCGAATTGTGGATCGATGGGAAAGGTTGGGAAGTGCTTGTACCTTTTATAGCAAGCATTATCCGTGTGTGTTGGGTTTCCCCTGGCCAGGTAGCAAAATTCGGTTCGAACTGTCCGCTTCTCGCGGTTAATGAGACTGCTTGACCGCCTTGCTGCATTGAGTAACAAGTGGAATTATGAGATTGATGAATTTGTTGTATGAATTAAATTGGATTGCACCACTTATATGCTTAGAGAGGATGCTAATATAGAATGGTTAAATCTACTAGAATATGATGCTAAAACATGAAAGCAAGGACCTACTCTTAGTTGCTTTTTGGCAAACAAACCCACCAGCCAAAAGCCTCTCATGTCTAGATGTCGGTGATGTAGTTTTCACCCGACGGGTAAGCCTTGCTGAGTATTAGTATACTCAGCCATGCTTGTGGCATTGATTTACAGGTACCATGTTGGATGTGGCAGTCGATGCTTTGACTTGGCCTACCCAGGTTCCCCCTGGATGGCACATTGAGTGGGTTCCGTCCTCTACCGAGGAACGGGAGGAGTAGCACCGTGGCAGGCTTCATCATGGTGTTACGTTGTATCATCGTTAGTTTTTATTCCGCTGCAATGAACTTCTTTAATTCCGCTGCAAGACTTTGATACTCTGATTTAAATTCCGAACTTGGTTTGTAAAAACTCTATGTTACTATTTGTGTATGTTAAATTTGTGGAATGTTGTAATCTCTGGAACTCACCTTCGTGTGGGCGTGCTGTTGTTTCGATCGAGAAAAGTACGTGGTTAATCGGGTTTAATCCGACGGCGCTCCAGCTTATTCCGGATTAAGTGCCTGACTACTCGGTTAGTGGTCCCGGGGTACTTAACTTGGAATAATTTCGGAGTGGACCGCCACATCCAGCCGCCGTGACCCGAGCTTGAGCTCGTGCCGTTGCGGGCCGAAATTCCCCTTGCTCCCTCCATGAATACCCAATCCACTGCACCCATAGCTCACCCACTCTCTTAGCTAGCCTCCCAAACCATTCCCAACCAAAACCGAGCACTACTCGCTGGAAATCGAAGAGATTTCTCGCCGTTGCTCCATTTCCGCCCCCGAGCTCCACCCCCACGCCGAGCCCCATCTTCCGGTCGTCCCCGTCGCCGCCAAGTACCTCGACGAGCTCCGCCTCACTCCGGTGAAGCTTTTAAGCCCCGTCACGCCCCGTCTCGACCCCCGCAGCCGGCTATCAACGTCGCCGGAGCAAGACGCTCCGCCACTCACCGTCGACGAGCCTCGCCAATGCACCACCAGCCTCGAGACCTACCCCAAACGACGCGCGGTGAGCCCCTCATCATTTCCCCAACTTTCCCCGCGCTAGTTCGTAGTCTCCTCGCCGGCGTAGCAATGCCGACGAGCCAAGGACCGAGATGCGTTCCTCTTTTTAGTTCTAGCGTCCTCTCTGTAAATTTCAGGGACTTGTTAACGTGAGTTCAAAAGACCTAGGGTCCCCGGCGTAAAAGAGATTCTTAAACCTAGATCCTTTTTTCTGAGATTTTGTAAAATCAACTAAAAAACGTAGAAGAATTAGAAAAATGCACAAGAATACTCCCTGGACTCGTGAGGTTGTAAACTCTAATCTCATGTTAGCATGTATACACTTTTGGTGAATAGTTTTTGAATTAAAATTCAATCTCAGTTTTTATAATCTTGTGCACCATTTCAAATCCTGAGCTCTTCTGGAGCTGAACTTTGGATATGTTGCTTGTGATGCCTTTAGACGCTTTGTGTCCAAAGGAGACCTAAAACTATGGACTGTAGCTCCAGTTATGATTTATTTTGTGATTCCTGTTCTAGTTTAGTTCTACAATTATCAAAAATAATCCATGCACTCAAAAATCACTATCTTTCACCAGAGGTCTAGGAACTTATTTGCACATGTGGTAAAAATGCTAAATTAATTTTTGACCCTGTTTAGGCTCCCAAATAAATAGATGATGGTTTTCGGATAGAAAATTATTGAGGGCTGTCCAAGTGTTATTTTTAGCCACCACTTGGTCAGAGCCTCTCTTTCACTCATGTATAGCTCTGGTAAAGAAATCTCCTGTTTTGGAAGTAGTTTTGATTTTATATGAATGAATCTTGTTTCCTAGGACAGCAACTTGTTCCATTTTTAATAAATTCTGTGTAGCTCAGTTTTAGCTAACTTTTGGAGTGAGCCTAACTCTTATACTCCAGTAGCTGTCATAAAGTTTATGGATAAAAAGGATGAACAGAAACAGAGAAACAAAAATGAGAAGAAACTAGAGTAGAATCGAGTTTATAAGAAGAAATAGATCACTTTGTTAATTGGAGTAAATGTGGAACATGTAAAGTCTAAAAATCCAGAACTGCACCCTTGCTTAAAAATAATAAATTGAATTGTTGTATATGTGTACACAATCACCATCATGAAGGCATAAAAATTTCCACACACCTTCTCTAATTTTGTGAAGAAGAGAATAGTTCATTAGTATGTCTAGGTGAATATGGCCTTCAAGGCCTTGCTTTTAGATCACTTAGGCAGCCATCTTAAAGTTGTGCATCTCATGTAGAAGGCACTCTCGCTGACGGCACCTACAACCTCGTCCCCGTCAACGAAGAAGTCCCCGAGGGTGGTGCCGACGTCGTCGTGATTGACCCGGAGCCTGACAGTGGAATAGCTCAAGAAGGCAAACCCCAGAGCATAACCTAACTTTTGATTCGTGCAACTATGAATTTATTATGCTTGTGCATTTACGTTCTAGGTGTTGTATGAATACCCTAGTTGCATGACTCTAGTACCTATGACTTGAAATACTAGCATGATTGGATCGGTAGAGCAATGCCTTTAGGACCGTTACAAGTCGACTGATTTCCTATCACTCGCGAGATATAGGAGTTGCTTGTCTTTACATATGTTGGAAACATAAGGATGGACGGGCGGGATGGTATGTGTAGATCTCCTGTCCGTGTATGATTAATGGATTAAGGTCGGAACGTGTGGTTCTGTGTGTCAAGTTTTTGAACGTACCACATGCATGCCGACCTATGGGAATTGGTAAGCCCAGTACCAGATTGAAGCAGCTAGGACCGATAGTCATCTCTCCTTGGAAACATTTTGTTTCCCTTGCTGTACACATGTGGATATATGCGTGATGCCGTGAGTGAAGCGGTAAACCTTTATCCTAAGGGAATGGACCCGGCACCGAATTGTAGATCGATGGGAAAGGTTGGGTAGTGCTTGTGCCTTTTACAGCAAGCATTATCCGTGTGTGTTGGGTTTCCCCTGGCCAGGTAGCAAAATTCGGTTCGAACTATCCGCTTCTCGCGGTTAATGAGACTGCTTGACCGCTGTGCTGCATTGAGTAACAAGTGGAACTATGATGATGATGAACTTGTTGTATGTACTAAATTGGATTGCACCACTTGTATGCTTAGAGAGGATGCTAATCTAGATTGGTTAACACTACTAGAATTTGATGCTAAAATCATGAAAATAAGGATCCACTCTTAGTTGCTTTTGGCAAAACAAACCAACTAGCCAAAAGCCTCTCATGTCTAAAAGTCGGTGATGTAGTTTTCACCCGACGGGTAAGCCTTGCTGAGTATTACTATACTTAGCCTTGCTTGTGGCTATTTATTTCAGGTACTGTTGTGGATGTCGCAATCGATTCCATCACTTGGCCTACCCAGGTTCCTCCTGGCTGCCATGTCGAGTGGGTTCCGTCCTCTGCCGAGGATCGGGAGGAGTAGCACCATGGCCGGCTTCATCGTGGTGTTGCTATGTATCGTCGTTAGTTTAATTTCGGCTGCAATGAACTCTCGTACTGTGATTTGAAATTCGAACTTGGTTTGTAGTAACTTCATGACACTATTTATGTATGTTGAATTTGTGGAATGTTGTAATTTCTGGGACTCACCTTCGTGTGGGCGCGCGTGTTGTTTCGATCGTGAAAGTACGTGGTTAATCGGGTATAATCCGACGGCGCTCCAGCTTATTCCGGATTAAGTGCCTGACTGCTTGATTAGTGGTCCCGGGGTACTTAACTTGGAATAATCTCGGAGTGGTCCGCCACAGCTGGTATTAGAGCCGAAACATGCGCACCAGAGAGAGCAACAGACCCTAAATAAATATTTTTGAATAAAACTTGCAAACTCTTGCTTCCGCCGCGCACTTGCGATGGAATGTTATCCATATGACCGCTAAGGATGATATATAGAGCGTGAAGCCTATGTGGGTTAAGGGATCACGATATGATAGGTGGCTAATTATATATTATACCGACTCACAGCACATTTCATTCTGTCATTTACTTTACGCAATGGTGGGCGCAAGGTGGCGATTGCTGTAACGTACCACGGCACTATATGAAAATATAGTGGCGGCACATAGTCAATACGCTGTGATGGCGTATGAAGCTAGAATAGCATGGTGGGCGCAAGGTACGGCGATTGTTGTAGCGTACCACGGCATCATATGCAAATATGATGGTGGCACAAAGTCAATACGCTATTTTATGAGCGTATGAAATTGTCAATATGTTGCCTTGGTGACATATGAAGCATTGCCCGTTCAATGTTGAACGTTCGGGTGCCACCTCTATAGTGGGTGGTAATGTATGGAAATGCTTTCGTGAGTGCTGGCACGAAAGGTTGATTATATATATTTTGGAATGGAATTTTCTGCAGGTACGCTAACCACGATTCCGTAAGTTGAACGGTTAGAAAAATTCGGCTAATTAATATAGGGAGAGACGAATATTGCCTAGCCACCGGCACTAACTTCGTAGGACAAAAGTTTATTGGCACATGCGTTGGTGAGAATGAATAGACCGCTCATGCATTGCAATTCACTAAAATTTTATTGAACCTTAATGCACGACCATTAAACTACCCGTCATCAAAATTTGAATAAACAACCGGAAATTATGCCGAAACTCTGCCGAAAACAGTCTGTTTGCATCGTTAATTCGAACCTGAAAACCTTGTTAAACGAAAAAGTGTTCAACATGAAAGTTGTCATAAATGTTATCTAGTTTGTGCTGTATAAATTTCAACAAATTTGATTCCGTAGAATAAGAGTTATGCTTAAAATGGTAACCCCCTGTCTGCTGGAAATTTCTGGGAACAGTGAGTTAAAAATTGAATTTTTACATCTTTTTAACGACGGTTTCTGCTCAAACCTTCAACATGAGACTTGTTTGGAATTACTTAAAAAATGTTCTGGCCAAAGTTGGGAATTTGTGGGTCTGTAGATGTTGAGTTTCATAATTTTTACTACACTGCCCAGCAACTGTTTTTATTTTCTTTGGCGCTAACCGGTTCTCAAACTTGACCTTTCTGTTTAGATGGACGGCCACACTGACCTTGTTAGCTACCCCAACGATGTTTCTTTCTCGGATTGCCTAGGATGGGAGGGTTTTCCTAGCATCCTTTGGTCCGTATTGCAGGCGCTTGATTACCCAACCCCGCCACAATATGAGAGAACCATCCTCCGTGACCGTGGCGTGACTAGATCCCGAGTGCGTTTGGTGGTGCACCGTCACCCACCGTGTCCCAGCTCTCCCACATGGAGTGTGGAAGTCCATGGGCATCATATGGAGACCACATGTGAGATAGCTGCTCTCAATGGGATCAGCTCCTTCTGTGCCCAGAACCAGGACCTTGTGGAGCATCAGCTCCTTGGACAGTTTCCACCGGCCCAGCCTGACGACACTCATTGGATGAGGCGCTATCTCAGCTCACCGCTGAGGGTGTCGGAGAACCCTGTCTCTGCAGCTGCACTTTTGATGAGATGGATCCGGGCTGATCACCGGTTGCAGGCACTTTTGGGGCGGTCTCAAAATGAGGCACTTAACCTTGCCATTGACATGTCGGTTCATGCCCGCGACCTTGGGGTAGAGCGGACCTCTTTGTCCATAGAGGTGAGCACCAGGGACGCCATGATTGCAGATTTGGAGAGGCAGTTGACCGACCTCCACATAGCACACTTCAATGTCCACAACGAGCTAACCCAAACAAGGGATGAGCTTGAGAACGTGCAGGGTGTCTTGGAGCATGCCAATGCCATGCCAGCTATCCATGATGCTCAGCACCTTCTTGAGGAGGGTGGAGAGCATGGGGAAGGAGAGGCCCCTGATTGAGACATGGACACAGAGGATGACATGCCACCCCCTCCAGCTCCACCGTCTCCCATGGGCAGCGAGGCTACAGCTAACAACCTAGACGGCTTCTAGGAGCTGCGGTAGCAAGTTACTCCTCCGCATAGCCTAAATTTTGGCTTCATGATGTAATAGGCTAGATGGAGTTGAGTTTCCATTTAATCTTTGGGAACAATGTAATTCATTTAGTATGGAATGTGTGAGCCCCAAAAACTTGATGAAGGTTGTAATGGTTGTGCTGAAAACATTCTGCAGCTATCTTTGTTTTAATTATTAATGTGTTTTCCATTCACTTCTAGGCTGTGACTTGAACTATAAAGTTGTCTGAAATTTGTCAAACGAAATGCTCACCAAATTTCAACCCCATTGGTTAAGCGAAATAAAAATGGCCACCAAAACACTACAGCTCGACCCACTGAAAAACTGCAAAAACAGAGAACTGAAACTCGAATTTTTCGGCCTAGTTCTAGACTGATTTGGGTTCGAAGCCAAACATAAAAGTTGTAGAGTATCAAATTTGCAAGCTACTGACCAAATTGGAGCATCTAACTTGACTTCTACTGGGAGATATAATATTTCTTCCAAAACTGCCTGCTGATAGGTTATCCTTACGCAGTAAACTTCATTATATTACCACGTTCTATCTTGTCATTGATTTATGCAAGCTTATGAAATGTGGCTAATATAAGTACCTACTGCAGATGGCTATCACTCGCAGCGGTCACGATGCTAGCGGATCCAACGCTAACCAGCAGGGGCCGGAAGGGCAGCAGCCACCACCACCCCCACCACCGCAACAGCCTCCAACGTGGCAACAACTGTATGCCACTCAGACGGAGATTCTCCGCAATCTGCAGCATCAGCAACAGATGATGCAGCAGCAGATGCAGCAGCAAGGAGGTCAACGTGCCCCTCCAGCTCAAGTGTCCCGGTATGAGGACTTCTTGGCTACGCACACTCCGGTGTTCTCCAGAGCCGAGGAGCCCTTGGAGGCCGATGCATGGATTCGAGCCATCGAATCCAAGTTCTCCATTCTGGCTACACTTTGCACTCCCAACCCCAAGGTGGTCTTCGCGGCGCAGCAACTCCGCGGCACAGCTCTCCTGTGGTGGGAGAACTACCTGGCCCTTCAGTAGGAGAACCATATTATTGAGTGGGAGGAATTCAAAACTGCCTTCAAAGCCCACCACATTCCTGCTGGGTTGGTTGAAAGGAAGCTAACGGAGTTCTTGGCTCTAACTCAGGGAACCCGCACTGTGCTACAGTACTCCCAGGCCTTCAATGGTCTGTGTCCTTATGCGGGTCATCATGCCGACTCCGATGTGAAGAAGATGGAGAGGTTCCGTCGTGGCCTCAATACCAAGCTCAAGGCCCAGCTGACCACTACACGAGTCGCCACCTATGGTGAACTTGTAAACATTGCCATTGCCCAGGAAGATGCTAACATGGTGCATAAGGCTGAGAAGAAGAGGAAGGCTCCCGCTGGACCTTCGGGTGGACAGCCTCAGAGGTTCCGCTTGGTTCCCCTGGCTGCACCACAGGGACAGCCAAGGGTGCCTTGGGGAGGACGATGGGTTGCTAGGCCACCACAGCAGGGTGTGCCCCGTTTCCCTCCACCACCACAGCAGCAACCGGCGCTGAGGCAAAACGTGCAGCAGCCGCTCCGTCCTGGAGGTGGCTACCAATGCTTCAAGTGTGGCAGCAACAGTCACTTCATCAAGCATTGCCCACAAAACAAGCCACAGAACCAGCGTCCTGGAAATCAGCAGAACAAGGGCAAGCAGCAGTGTGTCCAGGCAGGAAAGGCTCAACTACACCGCCCTGGTTGACCTACCTGAGGGAGCACCGGACATGACTGGTACCTTCCCTATCCACAACCAACCTGCTGTGATATTTTTTGATTCTGGGGCAACACATAGTTTTATAAGGACAAGATTTCATGCAAAATGTGGGTTAAAATCTTATCACACCAAATCAGCATATGTGATATCAACAGCGGGAGGTAAAATAGCATCCAACCAAGTCACACGAAAAGTACCAATCAGGCTGGGTAGTAAAGTGCTTCCTACTGATTTAATTCTGCTTGGGTTGGAAGGGATTGATATTGTTTTGGGGGCGAATTGGATGACTCAACATAAGGTTGTGCTAGATGTTGCTGAAAGGGTTGTGGAAATAAACTCGCCTACACATGGCCCTAGTGCACTATATCTGCCACACCGGAATTGTGCCAATGCTTGTGCTTACACCATGGTAGAAACACAACTAAAAGACATTCCGGTGGTATGTGAGTATGCCGATGTTTTTCCGGATGACTTACCTGGGATGCCGCCGGATAGGGATATTGAATTTGTGATTGAACTCCAACCTGACACAGCACCTATATCAAAGAGACCCTATAGAATGCCAGCCAATGAATTGGCTGAATTAAAAATTCAACTCCAAGAACTGCTAGACAAGGGTTTCATCCGTCCTAGTGTGTCACCGTGGGGTTGTCCAGCTATCTTTGTGAAGAAGAAGGATCATTCCTTGAGGTTGTGTGTTGACTACCGGCCTCTTAATGCGGTGACCATCAAAAACAAGTATCCACTTCCCCGCATTGATGTCCTTTTTGATCAACTAGCTGGCGCCAGAGTATTCTCTAAGATTGACCTTCGCTCTGGCTATCACCAAATAAAGATTCGACCTTGTGACATTCCGAAGACTGTCTTTTCCACCCGCTATGGACTTTATGAATTCTTGGTCATGTCATTTGGGCTCACAAATGCCCCAGCCTACTTCATGTATCTCATGAATTCGGTTTTCATGTCTGAGCTCGACAAGTTCGTGGTGGTTTTCATAGATGACATTCTCATATATTCCAAGAATGAGGAAGAGCATGCCGAGCACCTTATCATCGTTCTTCAAAGATTGAGAGACCATCAACTCTATGCCAAGTTCTCAAAATGTGAATTCTGGCTAGAGAGTGTGAAATTCTTGGGTCACACGGTTTCCAAGGATGGTATATCCGTGGATCCAACCAAGGTGCAGGAGGTGATGGATTAGCAACCACCTACCTCTGTCCATGAGATTCGGAGTTTTCTGGGTCTAGCTGGTTACTACCGCCGCTTCATTCCGGATTTCTCTCGGATTGCTAAACCCATGACCGAACTCTTAAAGAAGGGAGTCAAATTTGAGTGGAGTGACAAATGTGAAGAAGCTTTCCACACTTTGAGAAAACATTTAACTTCAGCCCTAGTTTTAGCTCAACCCGATAGCACCAAGCCCTATGATGTCTACTGCGATGCTTTAGGCACCGGACTTGGTTGTGTTCTTATGCAAGAGAACCGAGTCATTGCTTATGCTTCCCGAGCACTCCGGCCGCATGAGAAAAATTACCCTACACATGATCTTGAGTTAGCAGCGGTCATTCATGCTCTCAAGATTTGGAGACACTACCTGATGGGTGTTCCATGTAACGTTTACACCGATCACAAAAGTCTCAAATACGTCTTCACTCAGGCACACATTTACACCGATCACAGAAGTCTCAAATACGTCTTCACTCAGGCACACTTGAACATGAGGCAGCGAAGATGGTTGGAGTTAGCAAAGGACTATGACCTGAGTGTGCATTATCACCCCGGGAAGGCTAATGTGGTTGCGGATGCACTAAGCCGCAAGGTTCGCTGTCACTGCCTTTCCGTGGAGTCCTACGCTGACACCTTGTGCCATGAAATGGCAAAGCTGAACTTCGAGATTGTCCCTCATGGATACTTCAACCATATCTCTGTCGAACCAAATTTGCACGATCAGATTGTTGAGGCCCAATTAAATGATGCAAAGATTAAAATCCTCAAGAGAAAATTAGCAAAAGAGAAGGTAAAGGAAAAATATAAATGTTTCCGGCTAGATGGGAAGGGAGTGATGTGGTTTGGACATCGGATAGTGGTGCCCAAGAACACTAAACTCCGAAGGAAAAATATGGATGAAGCACATCTCTCCAAATTTTCTATCCATCCCGGTAGCACCAAAATGTACCAAGATCTGAAACAAAAATTTTGGTGGACTAGGATGAAGCGGGAGATTGCCACGTATGTGTCGGAATGTGACACGTGTCAGCGGGTAAAGGCTAGCCACTTGAAGGTAGCAGGCACTCTTCAACCTCTACCTATTCTCTCATGGAAGTGGGAGGAGATAAGCATGGACTTCATTGTTGGACTTCCTAGAACCCCTCAGGAGCATGACTCCATTTGGGTAATTGTGGAACGCATCACCAAGACCGCACATTTTATTCCGGCCAATACCGCTTATACCGCTAGGAGGTACGCTGAAATCTATTTGGAACGGATCGTTTGTCTACATGGGGTACCCAAGACAATAATTTCAGATCGTGGTACTCAATTTGTGGCACGCTTTCGGGAACAATTGCAACTATCCCTAGGCACAAAACTGATCCGTAGTTCAGCATATCACCCTCAAACCGACGGGCAGACGGAAAGGGTAAATCAAATACTTGAAGATATGCTTCGAGTTTGTGTCATCCATTATGGGAAAAATTGGGAGAAATGTTTATCCCTGGCTGAATTCTCTTGTAACAACATCTATGAAGCCAGTCTTAAAATGGCATCATTCGAAGCCTTGTATGGTAGAAGATGTCAGACACCGTTGTGTTGGTCCCAGGCAGGCGAGAGGTACGCATATGGCCCTGACCTTGTGAAGGAAGCGGAAGAAAAGGTTAGGATCATCCGTGAAAACTTGAGAACCGCACAATCGCGGCAAAAGAGTTACTTTGATCAAAGGCGGAAGCCACTTCAGTTCGAAGCCGGCGATCATGTGTATCTCAAGGTCTCCTGTAACACCCAGATTTCCAAGAAATCCGAATGCTTCCATATGTGTGCCCAGGATGTCCACAGAACACATAAAGATTACAAATATTGAATCACAGAGAACACAATGCTCGAATAAAATAATTTATATCAGAGTTTAACACAAGACATAGTCTTAAACAAATAACACAGCGGAAGTCTTAATATTATTAAACGCTTCATAACTAGTAGAGCCTCAAATCCACAGGGACACCGACAGGTTGAACACAGCTTAGAAGTACGGCAGATCCTTCGGAAACTCAGCAAGCGACTGATCATTCAATGCTCCATCTGTTACCCATCCGGGATTTTGTTGAATAGTTGCAAGTGTAAGTAAACCATCTTACTTAACAAGTATAACACGGGTTATGCAAGGACAAAAGGCTTGACACGGTTGAACTGCAGTAGCACTTTTAGTTGTTTCATTTTATTATCATCCAATTTACTACAAATGAGTAGAACCCAAGTATAAACCCATTAATAAGGTATAAGTGATTATAGAACAAACCAACATCAACCACTAATATCATCTTCTAATAAAAAAGGATCCAGGCCGCTCGTGTCCGTGAGCACGGCTATCATGATAGATCAACACTCTGTAGAGGTTTCGCCCTTTACCCCCCGGTCACATAAATCCAAAAGAACTTATGTTACGAGGACTTTCACAAAACACCCTAACAAGCACAGTAGCCGTTTTGGTTCAACATAGGCAGCATAACCCGAGGCATCGAGATTGACGTACGCTCAGGGCGCAACGTGAGGGGGTCAATGGCGTCCGGAGCGAGAGCGCAATCATCGCAACGTGTGAAGCTGCCGTACATCGGGCGCTTACATCATGGGACTTTGCCTAACGAGACATAGCCAACGGATAAGACCATCCTCGATGGATCAAACTATACTCTCACCCATGCTCCCCACATACGCCTTTCGGTAACCACTGGTGAGCTAGAGACGTACAAGCTAGTTATCCAAGACCAGAGCCATTATAGTTCCAACAGCGGCGAACAGGTTCCTGGGTTGTCGCTTTAAGAACCGGACCTTACGGAGAGACATTAGAACAAAGCACAAAGCATATGCTCTAATTCCCTAGATCAAACCTTATAGAGACACTAGAACAAAGCACACAGCACATGCTCTAGTTCCCCGAACCATGTTGCTAAAAAGCATCTTTTAACCATCATTGAAGTGAACCATTAATTCAATATTGACATTAAAAATAAGTGTTGGTTGCAGCATGTAGCATAGTCTAACCATAATGCATAAAACCCTGGGTAAACAAGGAATAAGGTAAAGACTAGGAACATCCTTAGTGGCTAACAGTATTAGACACATGCATATGATTTAAGTGATTAATTGGTGTATAGGTAACAAGGATGGTCCGTGTTATACTTGCCTTCCTCAGTGAACTGCTGCTGCAACTGCTCTTCGGGAACGGGATCGTCGGCGAACTCGAACGGCACGTCAACTACTCACATCGATCACCACACAAGCATCCACACATACATGCAAACAAGATAATTAATTAGAACAGTACACCAAACATAAACAAAAGATGAAAAGAAGGCTTTAGAGTTACTCTATGCTTCACTACGAACACATGAGCGCAAAAATCACTCAAATCGGAGTTAAAACGGAGAAACTACGCTTAAAACGGGCTCTAGGGGCTTGCTGGTAAAGGTTTTAGGCTTCCAGGGGTGTTTTTGAAAAAAACCAGGGACCTAAAACATAATTTTATATAAAAACTCGAGGGCTAACGAGTAAAAACGACTTCTAGGACGGCGGGCACCATTTTTCAAAAGAGCAGGGGCTAAACCGAAAGAAAAAGGACTTGGTTGTAAATACTTTTGAATAAAGGTGGACCGCGGGTTGATTTTCAAAAACTACAGGGGCTCTTTTGCAAAATTGCCACGGCAGCGGCTGGATGCTGACGTGGGCTGACGTCACCGTGGACCGGACCGTAAACCGGCCATGAACCGCGGTTCACTGGTTCACGGTGAACCGGCTCGGTTTAGATGGGTTTTCCAGATCTGGCCGTCGGTTTCGAATCTAACGGCTGAGATTAGATCTAGCGCTCGGCTCACCGGAGCACGGCGGCGCCGCCCGTGGCCGCGGTGGGGCTTCGCCAGAATCGAGCGCCCACGGCGCTACAGAGCTCCAAAGCTCGCCGCGATGGGACCTAGAGGAAGAGTGGACGACGGCGAACTCGTTTTGGGGGTTCTACTCAAGGATTGGGCAAAGGTGGAGGCTAGCGACGTGCGGCGGCGGAGTGACTACCACGGCGAAGTCGCGCGCGTGGGAGAGACCAAGAAGAAGAGGGGTAAAGGGGCTCGGCGTGTTCCTCTGCTCACCCCGAAGCTTCGCAGCTGGTTCTCGTCGTCGATGAGGCCTTGGAGCGAGCTCTAGGCGATGGCGGCGGCGCGGCTAGGGTTTCGCGGCACGAGCTTGGATGGCGGCTAGGGTTGGTGGCACGGCTTGAGAACGAGGGGTTGGCGGCGGCTTTATAGGAGCTGACGGGTGGGCCCAGGCGGTCAGCGACTCAGGCGGAGTGCGGGCGCGGCGTTGCTGGCGGTGGAAGAAGGCGCCGTCAGGTGGGGCCGCGCTGTCAGCCGCAGCGGAAAAGAGAGAGCGCGTCTGGGCTGGGCCGTTTACTGGGCTGCGCAGGGAGGTTGGCTGGGCTGCGGGAAAAAAAAAGAGGAGGAAAGGGCCGGCTGGGCTGAAAAGGAAGAAAGAAAAAGAGAGAAAAAGGAAAAGGTTTTTCTTTTATTCAAACACTCATTTGAATTCAAATTCAAAATTTGAATTCAACAATCAAAAACAAATGCACCAGCATGAATGCAACAATAATGTTTCTATACCCTATATTTGCTTTTAATTATTCAAAATTTTATTTTTCCTACATTATTTATGAGCACTTGAATATAAAAAGCCAATTAATTACTAATTTTTAAATAGGGCATTTTTTGGGTGTTACATCTCCCCGACCAAGGGTGTGCAAAGGTTTGGGTTGAAAGGAAAACTTGCACCTCGCTACATTGGCCTATATGAAATCACTCAACAATGTGGACCGGTAGCGTATCGTGTGAAGCTTCCCGAGAAGTTCTCTGCCGTGCACAATGTATTCCATGTCTCCCAACTCAAGAAATGTCTTCGTGTTCCGACCGAGGTTGTTGAGCAAGAAGAACTCTCGGTTGAACCGGATCTTTCTTATGATGAGCATCCCATAAGGATCCTCAATGAGAAGGAGAGACAAACACGAAGAAAAGAAGTTAAAATGTATAAAATTCAGTGGAGTCATCACTCCGAGGATGAAGCCACATGGGAAACCGAGGACTATCTTAAAAAGAACTTCCCCGACATGCTTCCTAAGACCAAGGTACCTCTCTCTCTACCATGTCCCTAAGCAATATCGAATCTCGGGGCGAGATTCCTTTTAAGGGGGGTAGGCTGTGACATCCCTGATATTAGTACTCTAAAAACACAATCAAAACAGGATTAAGGGTAGCAATGGTAGAAGCACACAAAATTCGATGAAAATTCGAAATTTAAATTCAAACAAAGGCCTTTTTGACACCCAACTGAAATCTCAAGAATTTTGTACTAAACTTAAAAATCTCCAAAAATAAAAGTTGTTTGTCATCACAAATAAGGCCTAGTCACTGTTGGAAACTTTTTCAAATTTTGCAGTTAAGCCCCTCAAAAACTCGAAAAACCATGATGAATACCTGTTCGAAAATGGCCTGTTTGAGCTTGAAAAAATTGAAATTTCAAGTTCAACCCAAAAAGAAAGTTGTGTCCCACTTTTCAAACTCTAACTTTTGTGTTTGCGCTTTTTGAAGTGTAGTTCAAATTTTCGGAGTTTAAACCGCTGCACCAGGGATGCTCCACGGGCGTCACGACAAGCGCCCTGTCGCGGCCATCAGTGGCCGCCAATGGCCGCCACGTGGCCGGCGAGCGGCAGCGACCTCGCCGAGCCAGCTAGAGCAGCGGCAGCAGCGTCCCACTTCCCCGCGCACACGCCAGCGCCCACGCCCGGTCTTTTCCCGTGGTCTGTCGACGTCGTCTCGCGGCGCGCCATCATGGAGGCAGAGCCCACCATTGGCCGCGGCGGCGCACGGCGAGCCGTGCTCCTCAGCGACGGATTCAAGCCTGCTTCGCGCCAAGGAAGCAACACTAGAGGATCTTCACTCGCCCATGCCGCGATCTCCCTCCCCCAACCCGTGGCCGCACTCTGCCCCAGCTGTCAGAGCCATCAATGGCGGCTCCGACAGCCCGAGCTCGCGAGCATGCCATCCCCTGGGCTGCCTAGACCTCTCGAGTTGCCCAGAACGCTGCCAAGTGACTCACATTTCCCTCCTCGCTCAGCACCCTGCCCTTCAGCTTGTCCTCACGCTTCCTCGCCCTTTCTTCCACCTCTAGCCGCCGTGACCCGAGCTTGAGCTCATGCCGTTGCGGGCCGAAATTCCCCTTGCTCCCTCCATGAATCCTGTAACACCCAGATTTCCAAGAAATCCGAATGCTTCTATATGCGTGCCCAGGATGTCCACAGAACACATATAGATTACAAATATTGAATCACAGAGAACACAATGCTCGAATAAAATAGTTTACATCAGAGTTTAACACAAGACATAGTCTTAAACAAATAACACAGCGGAAGTCTTAATATTATTAAACGTTTCATAACTAGTAGAGCCTCAAGTACACAGGGACACCGACTGGTTGAACACAGCTAGAAGTACGGCAGATCCTCCAGAAACTCAGCAAGCGACTGATCATTCAATGCTCCATCTGTTACCCATCTGGGATTTTGTTGAATAATTGCAAGTGTAAGTAAACCATCTTACTTAGCAAGTATAACACGGGTTATGCAAGAACAAAAGGCTGGACACGGTTAAACTGCAATAGCGCTTTTAGTAGTTTCATTTTATTATCATCCAAATTACTACCAATAAGTAGAGCCCAAGTATAAACCCATTAATAATTATGTATAAGTAATTAAAGGATAAACCAACATCAACCACTAATATCATCTTCTAATCAAAAAGGATCCAGGCCACTCGTAACCGTGAGCACTGCTATCATGATAGATCAACACTCTACAGAGGTTTCGCCCTTTACCCGCCGGTCACATAAATCCAAAAGAACTTATGTTACAAGGACTTTCACAAAACACCCTAACAAGCACAGTAGCCGTTTTGGTTGAACATAGGCAGCATAACCCAAGGCATCGAGATTGACGTACGCTCAGGGCGCAACGTGAGGGGGTCAATGGCGTCCAGAGCGAGAGCGCAATCATCGCAACGTGTGAAGCTGCCGTACATCGGGCGCTTACATCACGGGACTTTGCCTAACGGGGCATAGCCAACGGATAAATCCATCCTCGGTGGATCAAACTATACTCTCACCCATGCTCCCCACATACGCCTTTCGGTAACCACTGGCGAGCTAGAGACGTACAAGCTAGTTATCCAAGACCAGAGCCATTATAGTTCCAACAGCGGCTAACAAGTTCCTGGGTTGTCGCTTTAAGAACCAGACCTTACGGAGAGATATTAGAACAAAGCACGAAGCACATGCTCTAATTCCCTAGACCAAACCTTATAGAGACACTAGAATAAAGCAGACAGCACATGCTCTAGTTTCCCGAACCATGTTGCTAAAAAGCACCTTTTAAGCATCATTGAAGTGAGCCATTAATTCAATATTGACATTAAAAATAAATGTTGGTTGCAGCGCGTAGCATAGACTAACCATAATGCATATAACCCGGGTAATCAAGGAATAAGGTAAAGACTAGGAACATCCTTAGTGGCTAACAGTATTAGACACATGCATATGATTTAAGTGATTAATTGGTGTATAGGTAACAAGGATGGTCCATGTTATACTTGCCTTCCTCAGTGAACTGCTGCTGCAACTGCTCTTCGGGAACGGGATCGTCGGCGAACTCGAACGGCACGTCAACTACTCACATCGATCACCACACAAGCATCCACACATACATGCAAACAAGATAATTAATTAGAACAGTACACCAAACATAAACAAAAGATGAAAAGAAGGCTTTGGAGTTACTATACGCTTCTCTATGAACACATGAGCGCAAAAATCACTCAAATCGGAGTTAAAACGGAGAAACGACGCTTAAAAGGGGCTCTAGGGGCTTGCTGGTGAAAGTTTTATGCTTCCAGGGGTGTTTTTGAAAGAAATCAGGGACCTAAAACATAATTTCATATAAAAACTCAAGGGCTAACGAGTAAAACAGCCATCTAGGACGGCGGGCACTATTTTTCAAAAGAGCAGGGGCTAAACCGAAAGATAAAGGACTTAGTTGTAAATACTTTTGAATAGAGGTGGACCGCGGGTTGACTTTCAAAAACTACAGGGGCTCTTTTGCAAAAACACCACGGCGACGGCTGGATACTGACGTCGGCTGACGACACGGTGGACCGGACCGTAGACCGGCCCTGAACCGCGGTTCACGGGTTCACGGTGAACCGGCTCGGTTTAAAACGGGTTTTCAGATCTGGCCGTTGGATCTCGATCGGACGGTGGAAAACAGATCGGGCGCTGGGGGTCACCGGAGACGGCCGTTGCGGCGGCGCATGGCCGGAGTTGGCTCGGCCCAGCGCTACGGTGGTCCAAATCTCGCCGCGATGGATCTTAGAGAGAGAGGAGAGAGTGGGGGTTCGATTTTGGGGGTCGGGAGCGGGCTTCACGCAGCGGAGAAGGCCCGCGACGGCCGGCGGCGGCTCGGGAACTCCGACGAGGTCGCGCGCGTGGGAGAGGGCGAGAGAAAGAGGGTAAAGTGGCTTGGCGAGTTCCTCACCTCGCGGCGAAGCTCCGGGGCTAAACCTAGGCGGCAATGCGGCGGCGAGCGAGCGGGTTGGCGGCGGCGAGCGAGCGGGTTGGCGGCGGCGTGCTCGGAGCTCGGTTAATGGTGGCGGCGGCTAGGGTTTGGGCTGCGGCTCGGGGGGGGTTGGCGGTGGTTTTATAGGGGCGGTGGAGAGTCCTAGGCGTGCGCGCCAAGGCGAGGAGTCCGGGCACGACCCGGATTCGCGGCGGCGCGGATCGGGCGGCGGTGCGGTGTCCGGCTTGAACACGGCGAGAGGAAGAAGGAAGGTCTGACGAGTGGGCCCGGGCTGTCAGCGCCTCAGGCAGAGGAGAAAGGTGCCGACAGGTGGGACCGGGCTGTCAGTCACAGAGGGAGGCGCGGACTGGCGGGCTGCGGTGCTGGGCTGGCGCTGCTGGGCCGCGCGAGGAGAAGAGAGAAGATGGGCCGCGGGGAAGAAAGAAAGAAGAAGCTGGGCTGCTGGGCTGAAAAGGAAGAAGGAAAAAGAGAGAGAAAAGAAAGGTTTTTCTTTTATTCAAACACTCATTTGAATTCAAATTCAAATTCAAATTTGTATTCAACAATCAAAAACAAATGCACCAGCATGAATGCAACAATAATATTTCTATACCCTATATTTGCTTTTAATTATTCAAAATTTTATTTCCCCTGCATTTTTCATGAGCACTTGAATATAAAAAGCCAATTAATTACTAAATTTTAAATAGGGCATTTTTAGGATGTTACATAAATCCAAAAGAACTTATGTTACGAGGACTTTCACAAAACACCCTAACAAGCACAGTAGCCGTTTTGGTTCAACATAGGCAGCATAACCCAAGGCATCGAGATTGATATATGCTCAGGGCGCAACGTGAGGGGGTCAATGGCGTCCAGAGCGAGAGCGCAATCATCGCAACGTGTGAAGCTGCCGTACATCGGCGCTTACATCATGGGACTTTGCCTAACGAGACATAGCCAACAGATAAATCCGTCCTCGATGGATCAAACTATACTCTCACGAATGTTCCCCACATACGCCTTTCGGTAACCACTGGCGAGCTAGAGACGTACAAGCTAATTATCCAAGACCAGAGCCATTATAGTTCCAACGGCAGCGAACAAATTCCTGGGTTGCCGCTTTAAGAACCAGACCTTACGGGGAGACATTAGAACAAAGCACGAAGCACATGCTCTAATTCCCTAGACCTAAGCTTATAGAGACACTAGAACAAAGCACGAAGCACATGCTCTAGTTCCCTGAACCATGTTGCTAAAAAGCATCTTTTAGTCATCATCGAAGTGAACCATTAATTCAATATTGACATTAAAATAAATGTTGGTTGCAGTGCGTAGCAAATGCTAACCATAATGCATATGACCCGGGTAAACAAGGAGTAAGGTAAAGACTAGGAACATCCTTAGTGTTTAACTATATTAGACATGTGCATATGAATTGTATGATTAAATATGTATAGGTAATCAAGGATTGTCCATGTTATACTTGCCTTCCTCAGCGAACTGCTGCTGCACCTGCTCTTCAGGAACGGGATCGTCGGCGAACTCGAACGGCTCGTCAACTACTCACATCGATCACCACACAAGCATCCACACATACATGCAAACAAGGTATTTAATTAGAATAGTACACCAAACATAAACAAAAGATGAAAAGAAGGCTTTAGAGTTACTGTATGCTTTACTACGAACACATGAGCATGAAAATCACTCAAATCGGAGTTAAAACGGAGAAACTACGCTTAAAACGGGCTCTAGGGACTTGCTGGCGAGACTTTTAGGCTTCCAGGGGTGTTTTTGAAAGAAACCAGGGACCTAAAACATAATTTCATATAAAAACCCGAGGGCTATGGAGTAAAATTGCGACTCAGGATGGCGGCCACTATTTTTCAAAAGCGCAGGGCTTAAACCGTAGAAAAAGGACTAAACTGTAATTATTTTTGAACTGCGCTGGACCGCGGGTTAATTTCTGAAAAACAAAGGGGCTCTTTTGCAAAATTGCCATGGCGGCTGCTGACGGCTGACGTCGGCTGACGTCACGGGACACTGTGCCATGGACCGGCCGTGAACCGCGGTCCACGGGTCCGCGGTGAAACGGGCTCGGTTTAGATCTGGGCCGTTGGATCTAATCTGGACGGCTCAGGTTGGTTGGGGCTTTTGGTCGCCGGAGCACGGCGGCACATGCGGCGGCGCTCACCGGAGTTGGCTTGGCTCGGGGCTACGGTGCTCCGTTTCGAACGATTCGAAGCCCTGGAGAGAGAGGAGAAGGTGGGGAATCGATTTTGGGGGTCGTGGTCTAGGATCGGCCGGTGGAGGCAGCTGGCGTCGAGCGGCGGCGGTCGGAGAACTCCGGCGAGGTCGCGCGCGTGGATTAGAGCTCGAGGAAGAGGGGAAACAAGCTCGGCGAGTTACTCACCTAGCGGCGGAGCTCCGGGATGGGTTCTTGGAGCGGCGGAGTGAAGGATTGGCGGTGGCGACTCGAAAAGGAGGGCGGCGGCTAGGGTTTGACTTGGGGTTCGAGGGAGGGGGTGGCGGCGGCTTTATAGGGCGGCAGGAGCACCTTGGCGTGCGGGCCAAGCCGCGGGAAGACGGCGCGGGCACGGACTCGAGCTCGGCTACGAATGGAGCTCGGACCGGAGTCCCGTTCGCTCACAGCTGGAGGTAGGAGACAACGCTGACGCGTGGGCCCCGCGCGTCAGTCGCTGAGGGAGTGAGAGGCGCGGCTGGGCTGGCTGCTGCTGGGCCGCGCGGGGGAAAGAAAAGATGGGCCGCTGCGCTAAAGGGGGAGGGAAAAGAGGAATGGGCCGGGCTGAGAGAGAAAGAGAAAGGAAAAAGAAAAAGGGTTTTTCTTTTATTCAAACACTCATTTGAATTCAAATTCAAATTCAAATTTGAATTCAACAATAAAAAATAAATGGTCCAGCATGAATGCAACAATAATGTTTCTATACCCTATATTTGCTTTTAATTATTCAAAATTTTATTTTCCCTACATTTTTCATGAGCACTTGAATATAAAAAGCTAATTAATTACTAAATTCTAAATAGGGCATTTTTAGGGTGTTACATTCTAGCTCAGCAACTACTATTATGAAAACACCCAAACATGGTGGACTACAAAGGACGGACAAAGTTGTCACCACTTGCCGCCTACCACAACGGTACCATGGGGTGGAACACAACCCAAGGTAGCTATCAAGTACAAGCACCACACCTAAGCTATTAGCTACTGACCTCCACATAACGCGAAAGGCTTAAGTGGAAACCCCAAATGAGTGTGTGGCGCTCACGAAGTCAAGGGATCTCACAGACCACAGCTAGATAAAAGTAAATACTGGAAGTAAAGAGAAAGACTAGTGAGGTACTAAGGAAAGACGGGAAGCTTACTAAGAGAACTCTGAGCTTTATTTCCCCGGAGCGGTTACACTGTTGAGAGAAGCTCGAGAGAATCCCCGAACTCTCCCTCCAAACCTTGGCTGTCACCCAAGACCTCACTCCACACTCTTTATGAACTCTACTCTAAAGAATGAGCACCTAGCACTAGTGTCACTTCTCTCCAAGATGGTATGCCCTTCTAGTGGAGTGAAGGTGTCCTTATATAGCCTTGGAAGGTCGGTGAAGCTTTGGAATCATCATAGGGAGGCTTGGCATCCAAGGACCAGCGTGCACGCGAAAGGAGGGGGCCAGAGGTGGCAAAGGGAGGTCGGCCGGCCTCCACTAGATCGATCGGCCTAGCGATGATGCCACTTGGCATCGTCCTTCTCGTGTGTGTCCCTGATGCGGTCTTGAAGTCAGTTGTGTCGGATCCCCAGTAAGTTTGGTCGGTTTTGTCATGCAGGTGGCCCTCCATCCAAGGTGACGCCTTTCAATATCCGTTGATCAAACCGACTTGGAGTTCACGGTCCAAATCAATATGCATTGTGTTAGTTTGCTCCTGGATCAATGGCGTGGCAGATGGACTCGGTTGGAGGCCGGCCGGCCTGGCCCAGGGGCCATTTGTGCCCATCTTTCTCCTATATACTCCTTCGTTCACAAGTGCATCAAAGCTTGTGGAACAAGTTGGTGTAAAGCAAATTAACGTCGAAAGGCATATTTGAGACATGAAATGCATGGAATGTTGGTGGTAAACATGTGACATATCGACCACCAACACACTCCCACACCTAAGCTTTGCTAGTCCCAAGCAAAGTTGTCACCCCAGTTTTCGTAGAAACCCGAATGCTTCCATATGTGTGCCCAGGATGTCCATAGAACACATATAGATTACAAATGTGGATCACAGAGAACACAATGCTCGAATAAAATAGTTTACATCAGAGTTTAACACAAAACATAGTCTTACCCAAATAACACAGCAGAACTCTTATTATTATTAAATTTTTCTCAACTAAATAGAGCCTCAAGTCCACAGGGACACAACTACAAGTATGGCAGATCCTCCGAAAACTCAGCAAGCGACTGATCATTCACTACTCTATCTGTTACCCATCCGGGATTTTGTTGAATAGTTGCAAGTGTAAGTAAACCCTCTTACTTAACAAGTATAACATGGGTCATGCAACAACAAAAGGCTTGACACGGTTAAACTGCATAAGCACTTTTAGTTGTTTCATTATATTATCATCCAAATTACTACATATGAGTAGAATCCCAATTATAAACCCAATAATAATAATGTATAATTAATTATAGAATATACCCACATCATCCTCTAACATCATCTTCTAATAAAAAAGGATCCAGGACGCTCGTGACCGTGAGCTTACGGCTATCATGATAGATTTACACTCTACAGAGGTTTCGCCCTTTACCCGCTGGTTACATAAATCCGAAAGAACTTATGCTACGAGGATTTTCACAAAACACCCTAACAAGCAAAGTAGCCGTTTTGGTTCAACATAGGTAGCATAACCCAAGGCATCGAGATTGATGTACCCTCAGGGCGCAACGCGAGGGGGTCAATGACAATCATCGCAACGTGTGAAGCTGCCATACATTGGGCGCTTGCATCACGGGACTTTGCCTAACGAGACATAGCCAACGGATAAATCCATGCTCGATGGATCAAACTATACTCTCACGAATGTTCCCCACATACGCCTTTCGGTAACCACTAGCGAGCTAGAGACGTACATGCTAATTATCCAAGACCAGAGCCATTATAGTTCCAACAGCGGCGAACAAGTTCCTGGGTTGCCGCTTTAAGAACCGGACCTTACGGAGAGAAGAACCGGACCTTACGGAGAGACATTAGAACAAAGCATGATGCACATGCTCTAATTCCCTGAACCAACCTTATATAGATACTAGAACAAAGCACGAAGCACATGTTCTGGCTCCATGAACCATGTTGCTATAAAGCATCTTTTAACCATCATTGAAGTGAACCATTAATTCAATATTAACAATTAAATAAATGTTGATAGCAGCGCGTAGCAAATACTAATCATAATGCATATAACCTGGGATAACAAGGAATAAGGTAAAGACTAGGAACAACCTTAATGTATAACAATATTAGACACATGCATATGAATTATATGATTAAATGGTGTATAGGTAGCAAGGATTGTTCGTGTTTGTAACACCCCTGGTGTTAATCAACAATAAGATGGTGAACAAGTTAAGCTAAGCACAGTTCAAAAGTGAAAATTTGAGAAAATGAGAAAACGTTATCCAATGTGAGTCAAAAACCGTTTAAATGGAGCAATAAAGAAACTTTGAAAACTTTCTAGAAACTTGAAAAAGTGCAAATGGGAAAGTTGGAGTATAAGTCAAACCAAGAAACTTCCCTTTTCAAACTATAGCCTAAAAATGTCTGGAAGCATCTAAAATTTCAAACACTAATCTTGGAATCTGAAATTTCCAATTCAAATTCAAAGCTGAAATGGAATCTTAGCCAAATCTCAAGATTTTACCACAGAACATCAAAATCTCCAAAAAGCAAAGTGTACATCTTCACATTTCTGAACTTTGCCTCAATTGGCACTTTGGCTAATTTTGCCATCTAGCCCCTCGAATTTCGGAAATTCAGTTCAAAACAGGGATTTACCCCTTTTTGAATTACAGCCAAGATTTCAACTTTTTCTTAAAATCTCCAGTGCAGGAACGTGTCTCATGAAATTCTAAACAACTTTCATGTTGGAAGATTTTCGAGTCATGTTCACAATTTTGAAATTAGAGCCATGCCAATCAGTTGACCTTTGCACCGCTCACGGCGCGCTCACGGGTTGCCAACGCCGCTCTCGCGCGTGCCGCGCTCGCCGCCGGCAGCCGCCTGCCGCCTGCCGTCCTCGTCTGCGTCGGCCAACGGCACGGCTGCACGTCCCCGTTCACAGAGCATGCGTCTGGCCAGCTCACGTGGCCAGAAGCGCCCCGTAGCGCTGACCCGAGGGCGAGCTCTCGAGCTGTCGCCGCGCCGCCGCCGTGACCCGCCGGACAAATCCGCCGCCGTCGTTACCCACCGGTCCACAGTGCGACTTTCGCGACCACGAGCATCTCCTTTCCTCCCTGCTCAGCTTTTCCTCTTCGCCCACGCGCGCCTGCCACTCGCTGCGCCGCGTTGACGCTGCGCAAAGCGCCAACGGGCCGCGACAGAGCCGCTGCCGCTGCACGCCTGCCCAGCTGCCCGCGGCCGTCCCTCCGAGCTTGCCCGAGCTGCCCTGACCTCCCTCTTCCTTCCCCGTTAAAGCTCAGAGCCATTCCCTTCCTCTCGTGTGCGGAAAACCTCGCCGGAGTCACTTTTGCGCTGCCGCGTCCGCCGCACGTGAGCAGCCCCCTCCGCCCTTCCCCCGGCCAAACTGACGCCACCAACAGCTTCTCCCTGCCCCATTGATGCTCACCGAGCCATTCCCCTCCTTCCTCCGCCACCGCAACCGCCGGCTCACCTCGCTGGAGTTCACAGAGACTTCCGCCGCCGAGCTCGTTCCCGTGGCCAGCCTTCTCCGTTGCTCCTCCGGCCAAACCGAGGCGCGCAATAGCTTCCCCATCACCCACTGCCACTCTCCGACCACACCCCAACTCGTTTCCGCCACCACAGCCACCGGCGCAGCTCGCCGGAGAAGCTCGAGCTTTCCGTCGCCGCCTGCGCACGTGGACAGCTCGCTCCGCTCCTCCTCCGGCTGAACCGAGGGCACCAACAGCTTCGCCGCGCCGCACTGGTGCTCATCGACCCCTTCCCCGACCTTCTCCGACCCCGACGTCGCCGGTCGCCACTCGCCGGAGTTGCCGAGCCGCCACCGTCGTCGCCGAGCACGTTCCCGGCCATCCCCGCCGTCGACTTCTAGCATAAAAGGACCACGGTGAGCAACAACCGAGGCCGGAGACCCCGGCTCGCCGCCGGCGTACGAACGCCGACGAGCTCGGGGACCTCCCTGTGTCTTCTACCTTTTTCTAGCAAAGGCCCATCACAACAACTCCTCCTCGGCACCCATCCCGCTCGAGGGGTGTACGACCACCCTCGAGCAGGGATGCCCGTGGCGATCGAGGCTCAGCCGAGCTTGAGGGGAACGTCCACCCTCGAGCGGGTGATTTCCGTCACGTTCGAGCCCAGCCAAGCTCGAGGGGAACGTCCACCCTCGAGCAGGTGATTTCCGTCACGTTCGAGCCCAGCCAAGCTCGAGGGGGACGATCACCGGGCGTTTTCCGTCTCGCGGAGGGGGCCGACTGTAAGATTCCAGGGACCCTTTTTTTTTTTAAGGATTCAAATCTTCTAGGGTTCACGGCGTAAATAGATTCTATCCTTTGAGCACTTTTCACTGCAACTTCAAAAATTCGTAGAAAATCGTAGAAAAATCAGAAAAATGCCAAACCAATTTTGTAGTGACCAGTGAATCTAGAAGAACAAATTCTTCCTTTGCACCTCACCCAGTTGAGCTGTAGATTTTGAAATATAAATTCATTTCAGTTTGAGCACTTTTCATCATAGTTCAAAATCTATACATGCACTAGAGCTGAGCTTGGGATATGTTGTTAGGGTGGTTATCATTAGCCTAATGCGCAAAGGGTGCACAAAAATTCCCAGTGGATTTAGGGTTATGATTTTCCAAACATATACCCTACTGTTTTGGCAAATAAATCACAGAAAATAATGTACTCAGTGAAAAATTATCTCCTTCACACAGAGACTAAATCAAGACATGAGAAACCTTAGAAAAATGAAAATGGTAATTTTTGGACACTAGAAAATGGCTAAATGATTTTTGGTAGTTTAAACATGGTGAATTCCACAAAAATGACCCTAAATCAAAATCACCTGCAAACTTGCGGAGAGGTCAGCCTTGGTACCCTAAGTCACTGTGCCAAGTGATTTGGACAAAAACCTTGTAGTTATTTTTGTAGGATTTTAGTTTGATTTTTAGACAAAAAGATAAGAATAATTTTAATAAATTATAGAAAAATTATCTTGAGCCAAATTTTGGGCTAAGCTCCTGTCTTGGCATGAGCAGGCCTCTGGCCAAATGGTACATGAAAATAAATTCCCTAAGTTCACCTTTTGAATAATAGAATAAGGGCTTAAAAGGTGGAAAAGAAAAGAAAAAGAAAAGAAAAGAGAAAAACCTAAAACTCAAAAATCAAAGTGAAGGTTCAAAATGAAAAGGAAATATTCACTTATAATTAATGTTTATCCTTTTCCAATTCATCAACCAAGATTTAAATAAACACTCACTATTTAAATCTCGATACTTAAGCATTCACGCATTTCGTGTAGATTCGGGTCTCGCCGACGGAGTCTACGAGCTAGTCCCCGCTGCCGAGGAGATCGCCCAGGAGTCCGAGGTGAACGTGGTGCACGTGGATCCAAGCCCCGAGCAGGAGTACCGCTTCGAGCCGGAAGGCAAGCCCCGGAGCATAACCTAACTTTACTTACGCAATTTATTTGATTATATGTTTGTGCATTTAAGTTTCAAGGAGTTGAATGAAACCCTAGAGTGCATGATCATAGGTTCCTTTGATTGAACACTAGTATGTTAGGTTCGATAGTTGCTATGCTTAAGAACGATAGAAGTCGAGTGTTTTCCGACACTCGCGAGATATAGGAGTTGTATGACTACTCATATCAGAAACACTAGAGACGATGGGCGGATGATTGTAGATACCCGTCTATCGATGTTTTAAGTGGAAACATGTGATACTTTTGTGTCAAGCGTTTGAACGTACCACACATATGCACGGTTTATGGGACCGGTAAGTCCCGGTATCCGATTGATGCGAGCAGGTCCGACAGCTCTCTGTCTTGGAAACGTTATCCCATGGGCACATGAGGGTAGTTGCGTGAGTCCCAGTAGTGGTGAACCTTTACCCTGAGGCATTGGGACTCGGGAGCCACTCGCAGAGAGAGGAGAAAGGATTGGGGTGTGTTGGCATTTCCAACCATTCCGTATGTTTGGGTTTTCCCTGGCCAGGTAGTAAATTCGGTTCGAACTGTCCGCTTCTCGCGGTTAATGAGACTGCTTGACCGATGTATGGCATATTATGAAGTGAAACTTGGAAGGATGAAAAATCTTTGTATGGAATAATTGTATTGCAAAACTTGTTTGTTTAGCTAGGCTCACCTAGAATGGATAGACTAAGGAAATTAAAATCAAAATAAAGAAAGTAGAAAACAGCTTAGTCGCTTTTGGCAAAAGAACCCCACTAGCCAAACAGCCTCTCATTTTAGGAGTCGGTGATGTAGTGATCACCAGTCGGTTAAGTCTTGTTGAGTATAACTAGTATACTCAGCCTTGCTTGTGGCTAAATTTTCAGGACCATCCCCTCAGGAGGTAGCTGCCTCTATGGCTTGGGCCTCCCAGCTTCCTCCTGGTTACAGCATCGAGTGGGAGCCGACCTCTCCCGAGGATCGTGAGGAGTAGCGTCACGGCTGACTTCATCGTGACGATACTATGGATCGTCGCTAGTATCTCGTTTACTTTCCGCTGCATGAACTCAAACTATTTACTTATCATTTCAATTTGGTTGTAATAACTCTAAGACTTGTTGTAATTTGAATTGTGGAATGATGTGATCTTTGGAACTCACCTTCGAGTGAGTGTATGGACGGACGATCTTTAGTAGCAGTTAGTCGAGCTTGACTCGACGATCGTACCCGTAATTGGGAACATTTTTGTGTATTAGCACCAACGGAAGGTGAAATATACTTAAGTGGGCCCATTTCTCGGGTAAGGTCGCTACAGCTGGTATCAGAGCAGCTGGTATCAGAGCCGACGTTCATACGCACCAAAGAAAGCATCAGACCCTAACCAATGTTTTTCTAAAATAAAATCTACCAAACCCCGATTCCATTGCGCCTAAGCAAATGGGAATGAAACGTATAGGATCGTTAAGGATGAAACTAGGACGTGAAGTCCTTAAGGGTTAAGGGTTGCGCCTTGTTAGGTGGCATAGTCTAACTTAGGTTTGATGTTTGCTCTTTCATGAAACCCAATCTTTAAAAGGCTTTCGTCGCAAAACCTCTGACTGGTACGTAAGGTTTACGAATAGGAGTCCGACTAGATCTATAGAGAGAGACGCGTCTATGCCTAGCCACCGGCACTAACTTCGAAAGTCAAGTCTGACTTAAGATGTGAGGACGTTTAGGTCTTGCATGCATCTCTTGACTAAAACCGGAATAATAATAAACTTAAGAGAGTCAAAACCCAATCGATCAAATCAAATTTATGAATTAAATTGTAACCTTGTGTTGCTGAAGCTTACAAGGGACGACAAATTGAAATATCATTTTTATACCCCCATATCAGTTGAACCTGTCCTAAATTCGAAGAACAAAATTGTGTGTAATTTTTTTTATAAACAAATGTCACGCCAAAAATAAGAACTTTGGATGATTGTAATTCAAGTTATGCCCAAAATCATACACCTCGGTTTATGAAAAACAACAAAGCAGCGATGGTGAAACTAAATTTTCAAACCTTCCAAGTAATTTGGTGCTAAGCTGAATGCCACAGTTAATCGGCACTAGTTTTTTTTCCCGAACAAAGATAAAAATGTTTCAAATGTTGGAGCTGAGAGCTATGGCTTTTCATCTACGAGCACGCTATCTGTCCATAAAAGTTGTCCTTTCATTCAAGCTCTGATATCTTTCCCGTGTGCTCTGCTCTTTGACAATTCCCTTGAAGCAAGAAAATGTAAACGACTTCCCTCCACTTTTCTTGGTCCAGCCCTTCTAAATCCAGTTGTTTTCTCTTGGGAAACGGAAAACAGATAAACCTATGGTTACTCCTTGTGCTATCTTTCTTCATGATCAGTCACGTAAGTGGCTAAAATAATGGTGGACCGACAACTTCAAGTGTAAGAGGATCACTCCATGCACTAACTTCAGTCAATAGTAGAAATCTTGGATTCCGAGCCTGAGCCATGACCTATTCCATTATGGTGTGTTACCATCCAAACCTTTTTATCTCTGATTCAGTACACTTCAAATTTCATGACTTGATTAAATTGTTTTCACCACTTCTCGTGAGATGAAATTTTTATTGCATAAACCTCCCTTGACGTTGATACCTTAAAACTACATTACCTTGACTTCTATATGTTTAAGCATCCTACCATGACTGGCCATTTCAAGGACCACCTCCCCTGTTTTCCCGCCATCACCGCAAGATCTCACGAGCCAGTTGACCACCTCCGTATCCGTGCGCCGTGTGCTCTGCCTCGTTCACCAGTTCGCCACAGTCGTCATCGTTTTTCCCCACTGCCATCGCCCACGCACTCGTCGCCGTACCAACGTCCCATCGCCAGGGCATGTCAATGCCGGTCACTACCGCGCCATGCGCCGCACTCACACCATCGCCCCGCCGGCCCCTACCTGACGATGTCGACACGCCACCACCATTCCTCCACCCCGGCCGTCGATAACAGTGACCCCTCCACCGGCTACCACCACTCCAAGCCGCTCCACTTGAGCAACACCACTCCGCCGTTCTCGTTTCCCTCCGGCAGCCTCCTCGGTGCCCGAGTCATCCATCCCCACCATGTGTTCTTTTCCTCGATGAGCAAGCTACGTCTCCATCTCTTCGTGAATCCACAAGGAAGCGCCCTCTTCACAACCTACCTTGCCGCTTCACCAAGATCCACGACCCCAACTTCACCGAAGGAGTTCAAGCAGAAGCCACCAGAAGATTCCGCAAGATTGAAGTCGACAAGCAAGGAAGTATTCAACCTTCGCCACCATCCATGTCTTTCCCTTTCTTTCCCCCGATTGGTCCCGGAGTCCAGTGGACAGTGTTGGTGTATTACTTTTGTTTTCTATGCGAGATCTTGATAATCTTAGCTTTCCATATCTACATTCATCGCCCGCTCCCGCATGAGCGCCGTGATGCTATATGAGAGATCTTGTATCAGTTATCATCTTCGAGTGGTGAATCTTGTAGGACTTGGCGTGTTGTATCTGTGTTCTTTGAGTAACGCCTCTTCCTTCTAGCGAAAAGTTCCATTCTTCTCCTCCTTCGAATCTCGGGACGAGATTCTTTTTAAGGGGGGTAGGCTGTAACACCCCTGGTGTTAATCAACAATAAGATGGTGAACAAGTTAAGCTAAGCACAGTTCAAAAGTGAAAATTTGAGAAAATGAGAAAAAGTTATCCAATGTGAGTCAAAAACCGTTTACATGGAGCAATAAAGAAACTTTGAAAACTTTCTAAAAACTTGAAAAAGTGCAAATGGGAAAGTTGGAGTATAAGTCAAACCAAGAAACTTCCCTTTTCAAACTATAGCCTAAAAATGTCTGGAAGCATCTAAAATTTCAAACACTAATCTTGGAATCTGAAATTTCCAATTCAAATTCAAAGCTGAAATGGAATCTTAGCCAAATCTCAAGATTTTACCACAGAACATCAAAATCTCCAAAAAGCAAAGTGTACATCTTCACATTTCTGAACTTTGCCTCAATTGGCACTTTGGCTAATTTTGCCATCTAGCCCCTCGAATTTCGGAAATTCAGTTCAAAACAGGGATTTACCCCTTTTTGAATTACAGCCAAGATTTCAACTTTTTCTTAAAATCTCCAGTGCAGGAACGTGTCTCATGAAATTCTAAACAACTTTCATGTTGGAAGATTTTCGAGTCATGTTCACAATTTTGAAATTAGAGCCATGCCAATCAGTTGACCTTTGCACCGCTCACGGCGCGCTCACGGGTTGCCAACGCCGCTCTCGCGCGTGCCGCGCTCGCCGCCGGCAGCCGCCTGCCGCCTGCCGTCCTCGTCTGCGCCGGCCAACGGCACGGCTGCACGTCCCCGTTCACGGAGCATGCGTCTGGCCAGCTCACGTGGCCAGAAGCGCCCTGTAGCGCTGACCCGAGGGCGAGCTCTCGAGCTGTCGCCGCGCCGCCGCCGTGACCCGCCGGACAAATGCGCCGCCGTCGTTACCCACCGGTCCACAGTGCGACTTTCGCGACCACGAGCATCTCCTTTCCTCCCTGCTCAGCTTTTCCTCTTCGCCCACGCGCGCCTGCCACTCGCTGCGCCGCGTTGACGCTGCGCAAAGCGCCAACGGGCCGCGACAGAGCCGCTGCCGCTGCACGCCTGCCCAGCTGCCCGCGGCCGTCCCTCCGAGCTTGCCCGAGCTGCCCTGACCTCCCTCTTCCTTCCCCGTTAAAGCTCAGAGCCATTCCCTTCCTCTCGTGTGCGGAAAACCTCGCCGGAGTCACTTTTGCGCCGCCGCGTCCGCCGCACGTGAGCAGCCCCCTCCGCCCTTCCCCCGGCCAAACTGACGCCACCAACAGCTTCCCCATGCCCCATTGATGCTCACCGAGCCATTCCCCTCCTTCCTCCGCCACCGCAACCGCCGGCTCACCTCGCCGGAGTTCACAGAGGCTTCCGCCGCCGAGCTCGTTCCCGTGGCCAGCCTTCTCCGTTGCTCCTCCGGCCAAACCGAGGCGCGCAATAGCTTCCCCATCACCCACTGCCACTCTCCGACCACACCCCAACTCGTTTCCGCCACCACAGCCGCCGGCGCAGCTCGCCGGAGAAGCTAGAGCTTTCCGTCGCCGCCCGCGCACGTGGACAGCTCGCTCCGCTCCTCCTCCGGCTGAACCGAGGGCACCAACAGCTTCGCCGCGCCGCACTGGTGCTCATCGACCCCTTCCCCGACCTTCTCCGACCCCGACGTCGCCGGTCGCCGCTCGCCGGAGTTGCCGAGCCGCCACCGTCGTCGCCGAGCACGTTCCCGGCCATCCCCGCCGTCGACTTCTAGCATAAAAGGACCACGGTGAGCCTCTCTACGCGTAGCGCCACTCACTGAGGCCGGAGACCCCGGCTCGCCGCCGGCGTACGAACGCCGACGAGCTCGGGGACCTCCCTGTGTCTTCTACCTTTTTCTAGCAAAGGCCCATCACAACAACTCCTCCTCGGCACCCATCCCGCTCGAGGGGTGTACGACCACCCTCGAGCAGGGATGCCCGTGGCGATCGAGGCTCAGCCGAGCTCGAGGGGAACGTCCACCCTCGAGCGGGTGATTTACGTCACGTTCGAGCCTGTGGCGGACCACCCCGAAATTATTCCAAGTTAAGTACCTCGGACCACTAATCACGCGGTCAGGCACTTAATCCGGAATAAGCTGGAGCGCCGTCGGATTAAACCCGATTAAACCACGTACTTTTCTCGATCGAAACAACAGCACGCCCACACGAAGGTGAGTTCCAGAGATTACAACATTCCACAAATTAACTTACACACATAGATATTACAAGTTATTACAAACCAGGTTCAAATTTAAATCAGAGTACAAGTCTTGCAGCGGAAATAAAAGTTCATTACAGCGGAATTTAAAAAGTCATAACAACTGAATTTAGAGGTTCATTGCAGCGGAAATAAAAATAATCTAACGACGATACAAGTAACTCCGTGCTGAAGCCTGCCACGAAGCTACTCCTCCCGATCCTCGCCAGAGGACGGAACCCATTCGATGTGCCAGCCAGGTGGAACCTGGACAGGCCAAGTCATAGCATCCACATCCGAAAGGATACCTGTAAAATAATGCCACAAGCAAGGCTGAGTATACTAATACTCAGCAAGGCTTACCCGTCGGGTGAAAACTACTTCACCGACATCTAGACAATGAGAGGCTTTTGGCTAGTGGGTTTGTTTGCCAAAAAGCAACTAAAGTAGCTCCTTGCTTTCAAGTTTTAGCTTCATATTCTAGTAAATTTAACCATTCTAGATTAGCATCCTCTCTAAGCATACAAGTGGTGCAATACAATTTATTTCATAGAACAAGTTTATCAATCTCAAGTTTCACTTGTTACTCAATGTAGCCAGGCGGTCAAGCAGTCTCATTAACCGCGAGAAGCGGACAGTTCGAACCGAATTTGTGCTACCTGGCCAGGGAAAACCCAACACACACGGATACTCTGCTTGCTATAAAAGGTGCAAGCATTTCCCAACCTTTCCCATCGATCCACAATTCGGAACCGGGTCCACTTCCTTAGGATAAAGGTTTACTGCTTCACTCACAGCATCACGCATATATCCACAAGTGTACGGTAGGGGAAAACAAAGTTTCCAAGGAGAGATGGCTATCGGCCCTAGCTGCTTCAATCTGGTACCGGGCTTACCGATCCCCATACATCGGCATGCATGTGGTACGTTCAAAAACTTGACACACTCAACCACACGTTTCGACCTTAAATCAATTATCATACACGGACGGGAGATCTACATCTATCATCCCGCCCGTCAATCCTTATGATTCCAACATAAGTAAAGACAAGCAATTCCTATGTCTCGCGAGTGACAGGAAATCACTCGACTTGTAACGGACCTATAGCAATGCACTATCGATCCCTTTCATACTAGTATTGCAAGTCATAGGTACTAGGAAAATGTGCAGCTAAGGTATTCAATCAACTCCTTGAACGTAAATGCACAAACATAGAGAATTCAAAGTGCATAATTTGGTAAAGTTAGGTTATGCTCCGGGGCTTGCCTTCTTGCTCGGACTGGGGGTTAGCCTCCGGGTTGGTCGATCCTGCACCGGCACCTTCCTCCGGGACTTCTTCCTCGTCTGCGGGGATGAGGTGGTAGTCGCCGTCCGGGATAGCGCCTTCTACATGAGATGCATAACTTAGGGTGGCTGTTCTGGAATTTCAGATTCCATTTATTTTATTCTAACTAACTACAAAAAGGTTTATTCTTTTATATAAATCGATTTCCATCTAGATTACTTCGCATTTTTGTTTCTCCTTTTCTGCTCATCATTTTTATTTATAAACTTTATGACAGCTACTGGAGTATAAGAGCTAAGCTCACTCCAAAATTTAGCTAAATCTGAGCTACACATAATTTATTAAAATTAATTCAATCTGCTGCCTGCAGAAATGAAATAAATTCATATAAAATTGGAAATACATCCAATTCAGGAAATCTTCCTACCAAAGCTAGTCATAAGTACAAGGAGGGCTCTGGCCAAGTGGTGGCTCAAAATAACCCTTGGGTAGTCCTCAATAAATTCCTATCCAAAAACACATATTTATTTATTTGCTAGCCTAAACAGAGCAAAAATTAAGTTTTTCATTTTTCACAGGTGTGCTAACAAGTTTTTAGTCCTCTGGAGCAAAATGGTGATTTTTCACTGCACAGATTATTTTTAAAGATTTCTGCACTGCAAAAAGACAGAAAACACATTTTATTTATAACTGGAGCTACAGTTCATATTTTTAGGTCCCCTTTGGACACAAGCTGTCCAAAGTCACTACACACAACATATCCAAAGCTCAACCCTAGCGGAGCTCTGGATTTGAAATGGTGCACTACTTTCCATTTTCATAGTTTGAATTTTAGCTCAAAAACAGTTCATCAAAAGTATAAACATGTCTAATAGGGATTGTAGTTTAGACTCTCACGAATCCAGAGAGTATTTTTGTGCATTTTTCTGATTTTTGTAAGATTTTTAATGGATTTTACAAGATTCGGGAAAAACAAATCTAGTTTTAGGAATCTATTTTCGCAGGGAACCCTAGAACTTTCAAAACTTCGCGAACCAGTCCTGCACTTTTGCACAGAGGCCCCTAAACAAAGGTAGACGATGAAGAAAGGTCCCTGGGACCTCGCCGGAGTTGCGCCGGGCAAACTACGGCGAACTAGGCACGGGGAAGTGGGGGAAAATGATCCTGGGCTCACCACGAGTCGTTTGAGGACGGTTTGGAGGCTGGGGGAGGTCGGAGTTGTGCCGGCGACGAGGAGGTGGCGGCGCGGCCGCCGCGGCTCCTACGCCGGTGAGCTCGGGGTCGTTCGCCGAGGTTCGAGGGGTCCTAGAGCAGCAGTGGAGCTCGAGGAAGCCAATGGCGTGCTCGGTTGACCTCGGGGACGGCTCGGAGTAGGGTCTCGACGTGCGGGTGCTCCGGCGGCCGAAAATCGCGATTTGGGGGAATCACGAATTCTCGCCGGGGAAGCGACAATAGCTTGGGGAAAGTGGGGGGAAATGGAGCTGGAGTAGAGGGCTAGCTTCGTGCGGGACGAACTTGGGAATGGTGGAGTGTGGAGGGTGAATTTCTCGGAGAAGCTCGGCTCGGTTCACGCGGCGCGAGGAAGAAGAAGACCGAGCGAGCGCGGGGAAGTGGAAATGGACAACTGAGCGAGTGAGAGGAGGGGTGTGAGTGCGCGGTGGAGTGATTGAGCACGCAAGGGAGGCACTGTGCGGCCTCGGGAGCGTGCGAGCGCGTGGGTGGCTGTCGCGGTCGCCATTGATGGCGCGGCGAACTCGAACAGAGCGCACACGCGCGGTTGGGCGTCAAAGATCATCGCGTGATGAAGTGGAGATCCTCAGCAGAGGCTTTGGCGCGACGCGAATGGACTCTACCGCCTGCAGTGCGCTCGGCGCGGCGCGAGCGCGCGTGCGGCCACGGCGGCGCGCGACCGTATGATGGCGCTCCGCGGCGCGAGGCAGCAGTGCGCCGTCGCCCGCGACGTGACGGTACGGAAGGCTTGGACAAACGCGTGAGGACAAAAGCTAGCTGCCGCCGCGGCTCGGCCGACCCGACGCGGTCTCCGCCACACGCCGGCCACGTGGCGGCCGGACTCCGGCCGGAGCAGAGCGCGCCAGGGGCGAGCTGGCAGCCCCGTGGAGTTCCTTTGCCCCTTTTGAACTTTCTCCAAAAATTTGAGCTGAACTTCGAAACGTGTAAAATTAAAAGTTGGAGTTTGAGGTGTGGGACACAACTTTCGAGCTTGGACCAGGCACTTCGACCAGGCGCTACGGCGCTTCGAGCTTGAACCGCAAGCTCGAGCTTGCCGATCCTCGAACGGTCGGAAACGCCACTCGAGGGTGAGTGCCCCCCTCGAGCTTGGCTGCGAAGCCTCGAGCGTGACGGAACGTCGCTCGAGGGTAAGTGCCCCCCTCGAGCTTGGCTGCGAAGCCTCGAGCGTGACGGAACGTCGCTCGAGGGTAAGTGCCCCTCGAGCTTGGCTGCGGAGCCTCGAGCGTGACGGAACGTCGCTCGAGGGTAAGTGCCCCCTCGAGCTTGGCTGCGGAGCCTCGAGCGTGACGGAACGTCGCTCGAGGGTAAGTGCCCCCTCGAGCTTGGCTGCGGAGCCTCGAGCGTGACGGAACGTCGCTCGAGGGTAAGTGCCCCCTCGAGTTTGGCTGCGGAGCCTCGAGCGTGCTAACGTGCGGCCTTGAATCGTGACGGACTGCGGGGCCTCGAGGGTCCTATCGTGCGGCCTCGATTCGTGACTGAAACTACTAGCTAGGCTCGATCGTCACGGACAATACTGGCTAGGCTCGATCGTCACGGACATACTTGCTAGGCTCGATCGTCACGGACATACTGGCTAGGCTCGATCATCAGGGACAATATTGGCTAGGCTCGATCGTGACGGACATACTGGGTAAGCTCGATCGTGACGGACAATACTGGGTAAGCTCGATCGTGACGGACATGCTGGTTCGAGGGTCAACAAGCGGAGCGAACGCCGTGGCGAGATTTGTTATGAAGGGTTGTATCTGTGATGACAGCAACTCTTATTGTCGGAGATTTTAAGTTCAGTACCAAAATCTTGAGATTTCTGTTGGGTGTCACCAGACCTTTGTTTTTGAATTTCAGTCTGAATTTTTGGTCAATTTCTGAATTCTAACCCCATTGTTTTGCCTTATCTTCCTTTTTATTAATTATTTTATTTAACCTCTCCCTCCTTTCTTAGACCCCTCAATAGTGTCACTAAACATCAGAGGTATGCTGCTCAAAGAGAGTTTTCAATTTAAAGTCCTTCCTCCTTTTATTTTGAGAGTAAAAATCTTATTTTAACTTAAAGTTAAAACATGGACACATACATGGAGGTTAAAAGCTTATTTATTTTATATGCTCAACTTTTAATTATGTCGTTAACCACTTGACATATATTAAATATTAATTAATTTACATCCTTTGTATTTTATGAAAGCTCATGTTGTGAACAAAATCTCATTTTATTACTAAAACCTCAAGATTGCCACATGTAGGCCATGATTAGACTGCAAGCTTTATTAGTCCAAATGTTTAACCCTAACATTAAATCATTAACAATTATTTTACTAAGAACATTAGGAGCACTCTAAATATTATTTTATTTATAGCCCAAAGTGTGCTCCTTTAAAAAGGGTGTGTGGCCGCGTGTTTTTCATCTCATGGTTAAGTTGGTCTTTCAACTCGATTTCCTATGTTTGGTGGATAAAGCCTCTGAGTTACACATAACTCACCAAGGTTGCAAATGACATTTTTAGATACACAACTTCCATTTGAGAAAGTGGTTTGGGTTTTATAATTAGAAAGTACCTTCCTAAAGAAAGGTGTTTGAAACAAAAGAAACTACAACCTTTCATATTGATCAGACGTTTGTGATGTGCACAACTCTTATTTAAAGTTTTAAATTAGAACCTTGCCTTCAGAAGGTCATTAATATCTTTAGTTGGAATTATTTCATGTGTTTGACTTCATATGAGCCATTAGTCCTTTAAGACCTTTAGGGGCATAGAAGCATTACTTAATTTGCCGTTCAATCCTGACTTCTTTTTAGGAGATTTTTATGCGTCGTCTCGAGAGCATGTATTTAGAGTTTTGTCGTGCAACTTGTAAGAGAAGATGTTTAGATTTGTACTAGAAAAGTTTTTGTAGGGTTCAAATTTCAAGAACCAATGCACGAGTACAAACTTAACAATCCTCATGTGTAATTCTCATTCCTACTAGTGATTTTAGTTTTAGGGTTTAGTGCCTTAGTTTGTTTAATCACTCTTGTTTATACGCTTTAAACACCAGGGGTGTTACAGCCTACCCTCCTTAAAAAGAATCTCGTCCCGAGATTCGCATAGGGAGGAAAAGTGGACATTTTATTAGAAGAAAGAGGTGTTGGTTAAAGAAACGCAGATACTACGCACCCAAGTTCTTACAGGTTCACAGCTTGGAGATGATAATTGATACCGGATCTCCGATACAACATCAACATTGTTCATGTGGGAGCGGTCGATGAATGTAGACATGGAAAGCTAAGAGCATCAAGATTTGGCTCACAAGGCAAAAGTAATACACCACTATTGTCCAGTGAACTTCAGGGCCAATTGGGGAAAAGAATGGGCAAGCCATGGATGGTGTCAAAAAAAAGTCGAAATCTTCCTTGCTCGTCGACTTAATTCTTGTGGAATCCTCAGGTGACTTCTGCTCGAACTTCTTCTTCGATGAAGTTGGTGCCGTAGACCTTGGTTAAACGACAAGGTGGTTGCCGGGAGGGGCACTTCCTCGTGGCTTTACAAAAAAGGTGGAGGCAGAGCTTGCTTGTCAAAGAACGGAGGACACGGTGGAGAATGGGCAGCTTGGGTACCATGGAGGTCGCCGAAGAGAGGCGAGAGCGGTGGAGTGGTGTGACTCAAGTGGAGCACCTTGGAGTGATGGCAGCCATTGGAGAGGCTGCATTTATCGACAGCCAGAGCAGAGCAGCGATAGTGGTGTGTCGACAGCAGGAGGTAGGGGCCGGCAATGAGATTCCCTAGGTGACGGAACGGTGGTACGACGACAACTGGGGGAGCGTTGGCCAGCTGCGGTAGGGAAAAACGACGATGGTGATAGTGGACTGGCGGACGGGGCAGAGCACACGACGCACGGATACAGGGGGGGTCAAACTGGCCCTTGAGACCCTGCGGTGATTGGGGGAGAAACAGTAGGCAAGGTGATCTTTGAGACTATAGATAGTCACGGGCAAGATGCTTAACCAATCGTAGGTCTTAAATAACAACGATTTACCTACTTTTATATCAACAGGAACAAGGAATGAACTCTTTAGCATTCTCCTAAGAGAAAAGGGATGGTTAATGATCAACGAGGTTATGAGATGACAAGAGTGCCCAAAAGATTTTTAAAACTAGCCCACAGCATACCATGATCATGACATGACGTTACACGGGGTTGCCGCCCAAATTCTAAGACGAGCTAAAAGGAACAACACGGATGGGGCAATAAAAGATCTACCTATGGCAATGAGGGAATACACCTAGAAAAGGTGGTGTGGTATGGAAATTTTGGGAAATTCTTGCTCAAATTTTTATCTTAATTGTCAAATTGCCAAACTTAAGCACTTTACCATGGTATACACGGCATGTTCATGATGAGGTGCACATGATATGATACACATGCACATGAGCGTATGGTGCATATGCTTATGAGAGTATGATGTACACGCCGTGATGCAAGTTAGTAGACCTCACACCACATAATTAAAATTCATCATTGCGGAACAATTAGTGAGAGTAGGGAAGTATCGATTTGGGTTGTCAATAAAGGTCTTTGTGGGTCATATTCCCGCATACCAAGATACCAGCGTGCTCCAAGTGACTCAAGCGTGTGGCTGCAGCACACACACGAGGTCCTAGGTTCCATCACAGCACCATAGGTTAGGGAATGCAATACCACAATAAATTCAGAGGGAACAACCCAATTGACACCAGGAGGGAGAAGCATTCATGAGTTAGATGCACATGTGGTTAGGTACCAAAAGATTATCATGATGCAAATGACATGTTAATGGATATGTAGTGCCCATGCACATGAATTGCTTATAAAGGAATAAAATGCATATTGTATCTATAACTGATTATGCATAGAAAAAGTGACATTGACCCAATTTTGCATATTCATTTCAATTATTTATATTATCTTGAGCAAGAACAACAGCATAGGATCCAAGGATTAAGGAATCAAGTTACTTCGGTACAAGGTATCAATGTTAAACAAAGTGAAGTAAATCAAATCGGTATGAGAGAGTTGGTGAAGACACCTGAATCAAGGTATGAGTTTAGACTGTATAGAATCAGACAACAACGGAGGCACGACTCATGTTGACATCCAAACCTTCACAATTGGTCCATGTCAAAGCACACCAAACAATTTTCCTATTTCACAAAAAGGAAACAAGAGGGATAAAAGGCACTGGGCCAAGAGAGTGGAGTGAAGTTGTTTACATACCATTGATTTACTACAATTGTCGAAGGGGTAGAAAGTGAGTGAAAGACATGAGAGCTGGAAATGAGTGGAAGAAAATTTGTAGTTCACAGATCTAACATCCAGAGTTATTCATCTTTGGTCAGGTAGTAGGAATTTGGTAAGCTACACATTGCTTTGTATCTCGGACGCGGATCTAGTGGTTAAGTTGGTCAAAACTTTCAATCTAGGCTTCTCGGTTTAGATGGATTTTCAGCACACCGAACCATATGATTTTTTTCCCTATAACTCTAGTTCCCTTATTCCTTTGTCAGATTATGGAATTCGGCATGAAAGAGACGAAACAAGGCAGATTTTGGACAGTGAGTAAAATATTCATAGCCAAAAATTTAACACCCCAAAATTTCCCAAACTTCACCAGATTGTTCCTAACATATTTGTATACAATGTTACTGTTCAGCATTTCTTCAATTTTGAGGTTAAGATGGTGCAAAATTCAAATTCTTAATTACTGTCCCCAGAATATTTAGTAAGACAGGAGGTCGGTATTTGGTTCATTTTTCGAGTTTTACTTGTCCAAAAGTCTTGCATTCCTTGACTTAATTGTAGCTTATTTAAGTGTTTAAAATTTAGAGATGCCACAGCAGAGCTAGCTACAAGTGAGGCGGCAGCAATATAGACATCAAATCTAAGTGAGAACCGACATATATTTAAAGAAAGTAATCAGATTATGGACAGAGTAGGAAAAATTTCATATCTCAAAATCTATAAGCCCAAACATTACCCAACTTGACCAGAATACAGTTTAAATAATTCCCAACAACTTTTTAGTTCAACACAAAAACAGAACGAGTGATCTAGGTGGCGCAAAACCCCAATCTTTTAATTAACTCTCTGCTGAAAGTCCAGCAGACAGGAAGTTGGTATTTTTGAGCATAACTTTTAATTGGCTGAACCAAATTTGTGGAAATTTTGACAGCATAAACTAGACACAATTTGTGACAACTTTCATTTTTAAGCCTCTAGCAGAAACTGCTGTTAAGAGGGTGTAAAATCCACTTTCAAACTTGTTGTTCCCAGAAATTCCAGCATACAGGGAGTTACCATTTTAAACATAACTCCAGTTCTACTAAACCAATTTCGATGCAATTTCTACAGCATAAACTTCATGATATTTATGACAACTTTCATGTTGAACACTTTTTCATTTGACAACGTTTTCAGTTTCGAATTAAGGGTGCAAACAGACCGTTCTCAGCAGGATTTTGGGTTTTGATTTCAATTTCTTTGACGACGGTTTGATTTGGCCAAGGGTTAAAATTTGATATTCGTTCAGTGAGATGCAATGCATGAGCGGCCTATTCGTTCTCACCACACACATGCCAATAACTTTTGGCTTACGAAATTAGTGCCGGTGGCTAGGCAATATCCGTCTCTCCCTATATTATCTAGCCGAACTTCTAACCGTCTCAACATACGAATTCGCGGTTAGTGTACCTGCAGAAAATTCCATTCCAGAGCATGTATAATCAACCTTTCGTGCCAGCACTCACGAAAGCGTCTCCATACATTACCACCCACTATAGAGGTGGCACCCGAACGTTTAACATTGAACGGGCAATGTTCATATGTCACCAAAGCAACATATTGACAGTTTCATACGCTATTGAAATAGCGTATTGACTTTGTGCCGCCATCATATTTGCATATGATGCCGTGGTACGCTACAGCAATCGCCGTACCTTGCGCCCACCATCCTATTCTAGTTTCATACGCCATCACAGCGTATTGACTATGTGCCGCCACTATATTTTCATATAGTGCCGTGGTACGTTACAGCAATCGCCGTACCTTGCGCCCACCATTGCGTAAAGTAAATGACAGAATGAAATGTGCTGGAAGTCAGTATAATATACTATTTGCCACCTATCATATCGTGATCCCTTATCCCACATAGGCTTCACGTTCTAGGTAACATCCTTAACGATCCTATTTATAGCCTTCCTTTGCAAAGCGCATCGGAAGTACGAGTGGCAAGTTTTATTCAAAAATCGTTTATTAAAGGTCTGTTGCTCTCTCCGGTGCGCTGTTTCGGCTCTGATGCCAGCTGTGGCGGACCACCCCGAAATTATTCCAAGTTAAGTACCTCGGACCACTAATCACGCGGTCAGGCACTTAATCCGGAATAAGCTGGAGCGCCGTCGGATTAAACCCGATTAAACCACGTACTTTTCTCGATCGAAACAACAGCACGCCCACACGAAGGTGAGTTCCAGAGATTACAACATTCCACAAATTAACTTACACACATAGATATTACAAGTTATTACAAACCAGGTTCAAATTTAAATCAGAGTACAAGTCTTGCAGCGGAAATAAAAGTTCATTACAGCGGAATTTAAAAAGTCATAACAACTGAATTTAGAGGTTCATTGCAGCGGAAATAAAAATAATCTAACGACGATACAAGTAACTCCGTGCTGAAGCCTGCCACGAAGCTACTCCTCCCGATCCTCGCCAGAGGACGGAACCCATTCGATGTGCCAGCCAGGTGGAACCTGGACAGGCCAAGTCATAGCATCCACATCCGAAAGGATACCTGTAAAATAATGCCACAAGCAAGGCTGAGTATACTAATACTCAGCAAGGCTTACCCGTCGGGTGAAAACTACTTCACCGACATCTAGACAATGAGAGGCTTTTGGCTAGTGGGTTTGTTTGCCAAAAAGCAACTAAAGTAGCTCCTTGCTTTCAAGTTTTAGCTTCATATTCTAGTAAATTTAACCATTCTAGATTAGCATCCTCTCTAAGCATACAAGTGGTGCAATACAATTTATTTCATAGAACAAGTTTATCAATCTCAAGTTTCACTTGTTACTCAATGTAGCCAGGCGGTCAAGCAGTCTCATTAACCGCGAGAAGCGGACAGTTCGAACCGAATTTGTGCTACCTGGCCAGGGAAAACCCAACACACACGGATACTCTGCTTGCTATAAAAGGTGCTAGCATTTCCCAACCTTTCCCATCGATCCACAATTCGGAACCGGGTCCACTTCCTTAGGATAAAGGTTTACTGCTTCACTCACAGCATCACGCATATATCCACAAGTGTACGGCAGGGGAAAACAAAGTTTCCAAGGAGAGATGGCTATCGGCCCTAGCTGCTTCAATCTGGTACCGGGCTTACCGATCCCCATACATCGGCATGCATGTGGTACGTTCAAAAACTTGACACACTCAACCACACGTTTCGACCTTAAATCAATTATCATACACGGACGGGAGATCTACATCTATCATCCCGCCCGTCAATCCTTATGATTCCAACATAAGTAAAGACAAGCAATTCCTATGTCTCGCGAGTGACAGGAAATCACTCGACTTGTAACGGACCTATAGCAATGCACTATCGATCCCTTTCATACTAGTATTGCAAGTCATAGGTACTAGGAAAATGTGCAGCTAAGGTATTCAATCAACTCCTTGAACGTAAATGCACAAACATAGAGAATTCAAAGTGCATAATTTGGTAAAGTTAGGTTATGCTCCGGGGCTTGCCTTCTTGCTCGGACTGGGGGTTAGCCTCCGGGTTGGTCGATCCTGCACCGGCACCTTCCTCCGGGACTTCTTCCTCGTCTGCGAGGATGAGGTGGTAGTCGCCGTCTGGGATAGCGCCTTCTACATGAGATGCATAACTTAGGGTGGCTGTTCTGGAATTTCAGATTCCATTTATTTTATTCTAACTAACTACAAAAAGGTTTATTCTTTTATATAAATCGATTTCCATCTAGATTACTTCGCATTTTTGTTTCTCCTTTTCTGCTCATCATTTTTATTTATAAACTTTATGACAGCTACTGGAGTATAAGAGCTAAGCTCACTCCAAAATTTAGCTAAATCTGAGCTACACATAATTTATTAAAATTAATTCAATCTGCTGCCTGCAGAAATGAAATAAATTCATATAAAATTGGAAATACATCCAATTCAGGAAATCTTCCTACCAAAGCTAGTCATAAGTACAAGGAGGGCTCTGGCCAAGTGGTGGCTCAAAATAACCCTTGGGTAGTCCTCAATAAATTCCTATCCAAAAACACATATTTATTTATTTGCTAGCCTAAACAGAGCAAAAATTAAGTTTTTCATTTTTCACAGGTGTGCTAACAAGTTTTTAGTCCTCTGGAGCAAAATGGTGATTTTTCACTGCACAGATTATTTTTAAAGATTTCTGCACTGCAAAAAGACAGAAAACACATTTTATTTATAACTGGAGCTACAGTTCATATTTTTAGGTCCCCTTTGGACACAAGCTGTCCAAAGTCACTACACACAACATATCCAAAGCTCAACCCTAGCGGAGCTCTGGATTTGAAATGGTGCACTACTTTCCATTTTCATAGTTTGAATTTTAGCTCAAAAACAGTTCATCAAAAGTATAAACATGTCTAATAGGGATTGTAGTTTAGACTCTCACGAATCCAGAGAGTATTTTTGTGCATTTTTCTGATTTTTGTAAGATTTTTAATGGATTTTACAAGATTCGGGAAAAACAAATCTAGTTTTAGGAATCTATTTTCGCAGGGAACCCTAGAACTTTCAAAACTTCGCGAACCAGTCCTGCACTTTTGCACAGAGGCCCCTAAACAAAGGTAGACGATGAAGAAAGGTCCCTGGGACCTCGCCGGAGTTGCGCCGGGCAAACTACGGCGAACTAGGCACGGGGAAGTGGGGGAAAATGATCCTGGGCTCACCACGAGTCGTTTGAGGACGGTTTGGAGGCTGGGGGAGGTCGGAGTTGTGCCGGCGACGAGGAGGTGGCGGCGCGGCCGCCGCGGCTCCTACGCCGGTGAGCTCGGGGTCGTTCGCCGAGGTTCGAGGGGTCCTAGAGCAGCAGTGGAGCTCGAGGAAGCCAATGGCGTGCTCGGTTGACCTCGGGGACGGCTCGGAGTAGGGTCTCGACGTGCGGGTGCTCCGGCGGCCGAAAATCGCGATTTGGGGGAATCACGAATTCTCGCCGGGGAAGCGACAATAGCTTGGGGAAAGTGGGGGGAAATGGAGCTGGAGTAGAGGGCTAGCTTCGTGCGGGACGAACTTGGGAATGGTGGAGTGTGGAGGGTGAATTTCTCGGAGAAGCTCGGCTCGGTTCACGCGGCGCGAGGAAGAAGAAGACCGAGCGAGCGCGGGGAAGTGGAAATGGACAACTGAGCGAGTGAGAGGAGGGGTGTGAGTGCGCGGTGGAGTGATTGAGCACGCAAGGGAGGCACTGTGCGGCCTCGGGAGCGTGCGAGCGCGTGGGTGGCTGTCGCGGTCGCCATTGATGGCGCGGCGAACTCGAACAGAGCGCACACGCGCGGTTGGGCGTCAAAGATCATCGCGTGATGAAGTGGAGATCCTCAGCAGAGGCTTTGGCGCGACGCGAATGGACTCTACCGCCTGCAGTGCGCTCGGCGCGGCGCGAGCGCGCGTGCGGCCACGGCGGCGCGCGACCGTATGATGGCGCTCCGCGGCGCGAGGCAGCAGTGCGCCGTCGCCCGCGACGTGACGGTACGGAAGGCTTGGACAAACGCGTGAGGACAAAAGCTAGCTGCCGCCGCGGCTCGGCCGACCCGACGCGGTCTCCGCCACACGCCGGCCACGTGGCGGCCGGACTCCGGCCGGAGCAGAGCGCGCCAGGGGCGAGCTGGCAGCCCCGTGGAGTTCCTTTGCCCCTTTTGAACTTTCTCCAAAAATTTGAGCTGAACTTCGAAACGTGTAAAATTAAAAGTTGGAGTTTGAGGTGTGGGACACAACTTTCGAGCTTGGACCAGGCACTTCGACCAGGCGCTACGGCGCTTCGAGCTTGAACCGCAAGCTCGAGCTTGCCGATCCTCGAACGGTCGGAAACGCCACTCGAGGGTGAGTGCCCCCCTCGAGCTTGGCTGCGAAGCCTCGAGCGTGACGGAACGTCGCTCGAGGGTAAGTGCCCCCCTCGAGCTTGGCTGCGAAGCCTCGAGCGTGACGGAACGTCGCTCGAGGGTAAGTGCCCCCTCGAGCTTGGCTGCGGAGCCTCGAGCGTGACGGAACGTCGCTCGAGGGTAAGTGCCCCCTCGAGCTTGGCTGCGGAGCCTCGAGCGTGACGGAACGTCGCTCGAGGGTAAGTGCCCCCTCGAGCTTGGCTGCGGAGCCTCGAGCGTGACGGAACGTCGCTCGAGGGTAAGTGCCCCCTCGAGTTTGGCTGCGGAGCCTCGAGCGTGCTAACGTGCGGCCTTGAATCGTGACGGACTGCGGGGCCTCGAGGGTCCTATCGTGCGGCCTCGATTCGTGACTGAAACTACTAGCTAGGCTCGATCGTCACGGACAATACTGGCTAGGCTCGATCGTCACGGACATACTTGCTAGGCTCGATCGTCACGGACATACTGGCTAGGCTCGATCATCAGGGACAATATTGGCTAGGCTCGATCGTGACGGACATACTGGGTAAGCTCGATCGTGACGGACAATACTGGGTAAGCTCGATCGTGACGGACATGCTGGTTCGAGGGTCAACAAGCGGAGCGAACGCCGTGGCGAGATTTGTTATGAAGGGTTGTATCTGTGATGACAGCAACTCTTATTGTCGGAGATTTTAAGTTCAGTACCAAAATCTTGAGATTTCTGTTGGGTGTCACCAGACCTTTGTTTTTGAATTTCAGTCTGAATTTTTGGTCAATTTCTGAATTCTAACCCCATTGTTTTGCCTTATCTTCCTTTTTATTAATTATTTTATTTAACCTCTCCCTCCTTTCTTAGACCCCTCAATAGTGTCACTAAACATCAGAGGTATGCTGCTCAAAGAGAGTTTTCAATTTAAAGTCCTTCCTCCTTTTATTTTGAGAGTAAAAATCTTATTTTAACTTAAAGTTAAAACATGGACACATACATGGAGGTTAAAAGCTTATTTATTTTATATGCTCAACTTTTAATTATGTCGTTAACCACTTGACATATATTAAATATTAATTAATTTACATCCTTTGTATTTTATGAAAGCTCATGTTGTGAACAAAATCTCATTTTATTACTAAAACCTCAAGATTGCCACATGTAGGCCATGATTAGACTGCAAGCTTTATTAGTCCAAATGTTTAACCCTAACATTAAATCATTAACAATTATTTTACTAAGAACATTAGGAGCACTCTAAATATTATTTTATTTATAGCCCAAAGTGTGCTCCTTTAAAAAGGGTGTGTGGCCGCGTGTTTTTCATCTCATGGTTAAGTTGGTCTTTCAACTCGATTTCCTATGTTTGGTGGATAAAGCCTCTGAGTTACACATAACTCACCAAGGTTGCAAATGACATTTTTAGATACACAACTTCCATTTGAGAAAGTGGTTTGGGTTTTATAATTAGAAAGTACCTTCCTAAAGAAAGGTGTTTGAAACAAAAGAAACTACAACCTTTCATATTGATCAGACGTTTGTGATGTGCACAACTCTTATTTAAAGTTTTAAATTAGAACCTTGCCTTCAGAAGGTCATTAATATCTTTAGTTGGAATTATTTCATGTGTTTGACTTCATATGAGCCATTAGTCCTTTAAGACCTTTAGGGGCATAGAAGCATTACTTAATTTGCCGTTCAATCCTGACTTCTTTTTAGGAGATTTTTATGCGTCGTCTCGAGAGCATGTATTTAGAGTTTTGTCGTGCAACTTGTAAGAGAAGATGTTTAGATTTGTACTAGAAAAGTTTTTGTAGGGTTCAAATTTCAAGAACCAATGCACGAGTACAAACTTAACAATCCTCATGTGTAATTCTCATTCCTACTAGTGATTTTAGTTTTAGGGTTTAGTGCCTTAGTTTGTTTAATCACTCTTGTTTATACGCTTTAAACACCAGGGGTGTTACAGAGCCCAGCCAAGCTCGAGGGGAACGTCCACCCTCGAGCAGGTGATTTCCGTCACGTTCGAGCCCAGCCAAGCTCGAGGGGGACGATCACCGGGCGTTTTCCGTCTCGCGGAGGGGGCCGACTGTAAGATTCCAGGGACCCTTTTTTTTTTAAGGATTCAAATCTTCTAGGGTTCACGGCGTAAGTAGATTCTATCCTTTGAGCACTTTTCACTGCAACTTCAAAAATTCGTAGAAAATCGTAGAAAAATCAGAAAAATGCCAAACCAATTTTGTAGTGACCAGTGAATCTAGAAGAACAAATTCTTACTTTGCACCTCACCCAGTTGAGCTGTAGATTTTGAAATATAAATTCATTTCAGTTTGAGCACTTTTCATCATAGTTCAAAATCTATACATGCACTAGAGCTGAGCTTGGGATATGTTGTTAGGGTGGTTATCATTAGGCTAATGCGCAAAGGGTGCACAAAAATTCCCAGTGGATTTAGGGTTATGATTTTCCAAACATATACCCTACTGTTTTGGCAAATAAATCACAGAAAATAATGTACTCAGTGAAAAATCATCTCCTTCACATAGAGACTAAATCAAGACATGAGAAACCTTAGAAAAATGAAAATGGTAATTTTTGGACACTAGAAAATGGCTAAATGATTTTTGGTAGTTTAAACATGATGAATTCCACAAAAATGACCCTAAATCAAAATCACCTGCAAACTTGCGGAGAGGTCACCCTTGGTACCCTAAGTCACTGTGCCAAGTGATTTGGACAAAAACCTTGTAGTTATTTTTGTAGGATTTTAGTTTGATTTTTAGACAAAAAGATAAGAATAATTTTAATAAATTATAGAAAAATTATCTTGAGCCAAATTTTGGGCTAAGCTCCTGCCTTGGCATGAGCAGGCCTCTGGCCAAATGGTACATGAAAATAAATTCCCTAAGTTCACCTTTTGAATAATAGAATAAGGGCTTAAAAGGTGGAAAAGAAAAGAAAAAGAAAAGAAAAGAGAAAAACCTAAAACTCAAAAATCAAAGTGAAGGTTCAAAATGAAAAGGAAATATTCACTTATAATTAATGTTTATCCTTTTCCAATTCATCAACCAAGATTTAAATAAACACTCACTATTTAAATCTCGATACTTAAGCATTCACGCATTTCGTGTAGATTCGGGTCTCGCCGATGGAGTCTACGAGCTAGTCCCCGCTGCCGAGGAGATCGCCCAGGAGTCCGAGGTGAACGTGGTGCACGTGGATCCAAGCCCCGAGCAGGAGTACCGCTTCGAGCCGGAAGGCAAGCCCCGGAGCATAACCTAACTTTACTTACGCAATTTATTTGATTATATGTTTGTGCATTTAAGTTTCAAGGAGTTGAATGAAACCCTAGAGTGCATGATCATAGGTTCCTTTGATTGAACACTAGTATGTTAGGTTCGATAGTTGCTATGCTTAAGAACGATAGAAGTCGAGTGTTTTCCGACACTCGCGAGATATAGGAGTTGTATGACTACTCATATCAGAAACACTAGAGACGATGGGCGGATGATTGTAGATACCCGTCTATCGATGTTTTAAGTGGAAACATGTGATACTTTTGTGTCAAGCGTTTGAACGTACCACACATATGCACGGTTTATGGGACCGGTAAGTCCCGGTATCCGATTGATGCGAGCAGGTCCGACAGCTCTCTGTCTTGGAAACGTTATCCCATGGGCACATGAGGGTAGTTGCGTGAGTCCCAGTAGTGGTGAACCTTTACCCTGAGGCATTGGGACTCGGGAGCCACTCGCAGAGAGAGGAGAAAGGATTGGGGTGTGTTGGCATTTCCAACCATTCCGTATGTTTGGGTTTTCCCTGGCCAGGTAGTAAATTCGGTTCGAACTGTCCGCTTCTCGCGGTTAATGAGACTGCTTGACCGATGTATGGCATATTATGAAGTGAAACTTGGAAGGATGAAATCTTTGTATGGAATAATTGTATTGCAAAACTTGTTTGTTTAGCTAGGCTCACCTAGAATGGATAGACTAAGGAAATTAAAATCAAAATAAAGAAAGTAGAAAACAGCTTAGTCGCTTTTGGCAAAAGAACCCCACTAGCCAAACAGCCTCTCATTTTAGGAGTCGGTGATGTAGTGATCACCAGTCGGTTAAGTCTTGTTGAGTATAACTAGTATACTCAGCCTTGCTTGTGGCTAAATTTTCAGGACCATCCCCTCAGGAGGTAGCTGCCTCTATGGCTTGGGCCTCCCAGCTTCCTCCTGGTTACAGCATCGAGTGGGAGCCGACCTCTCCCGAGGATCGTGAGGAGTAGCGTCACGGCTGACTTCATCGTGACGATACTATGGATCGTCGCTAGTATCTCGTTTACTTTCCGCTGCATGAACTCAAACTATTTACTTATCATTTCAATTTGGTTGTAATAACTCTAAGACTTGTTGTAATTTGAATTGTGGAATGATGTGATCTTTGGAACTCACCTTCGAGTGAGTGTATGGACGGACGATCTTCAGTAGCAGTTAGTCGAGCTTGACTCGACGATCGTACCCGTAATTGGGAACATTTTTGTGTATTAGCACCAACGGAAGGTGAAATATACTTAAGTGGGCCCATTTCTCGGGTAAGGTCACTATACTTGCCTTCCTCAGTGTACTGCTGTTGCTGAGCCTGCTCCTCGTAACCTCATCATTGCCGAACTCGAACAGCTCATCAGCTACTCACATCAATCATCACACAAGCATCCACACATGACAGTACATGCAACCAAGATTACTCGATTCAAATAATACACCAAAGATTAGCAACAAATAAAAAGGAGGCTTTTAAACTATTCCTTGCTTCACTATGAACACATGAGCGCGAGAATCAATCTAATCGGAGCTAAAATGAAGAAACTACACATAAAACAGGTTCTAGGGCTTGCTCGTGAAAGTTTTAGGCTTCCAGGGGTATTTTTTAAAGAAACCGACAGCTCGAAACATAATTTTGTATAAAAACTCAAGGGCTAAAGAGCAAAACTACAGCTCTAGATGGCGGCTACCATTATTCAAAAGCTTAGGGGCTAAAACAAAAGAAAAAGGACTAAACCGTAAGTATTTTTGAACTATATAGGATGTCGGGTTGATTTTGTAAAACTACAGGGTCTCTTTTGCGAATTAGCCAGGGCAGCCGGTTTGACCTAGGATTGACTCGGTTTAGATCTAATCTGGGCCTTAGGATCTAGATCGGATGACTCTGGTTGGTCGGGGCGAATTGACTCGCCGGAGTCGGCGGCGCCGCCCGTTCCCGCAGTGGAGGATCACCGGAGACGGCTGGGGAAGGGGCTACGAGCCACGGTTTCTCACCGTTAAAGGCTTGGGAGATAGAGGGAAGGACGAGGATCTCAATTTGGGGATCATCCACGAGGATTGCGCGGCGGTGGCAGATGGCGACGACCGGCGGCGGCTGGCGGAGTCCGGCGAGGTCGGCGGACGGCAGAGAGGGAAAGAGCTAGCGCGGGCTAGTCGTGAAGCTTCATCACCTCCGTGCGAAGCTCCGGGACGACCTCTGGTCGACGGCGAGGCGGTGGAGCAGCGGGTTGGCAGCGCAGCTAGGGTTGTGGCGGCGGCGAGCTCTGGAGGCGGCTAGGGCTTGGGGTTTTGGCGAAGGGGAGTCGTGGGTCTAGCAGCACACTTTATAGGCAGGAGGAGGGGGTCCTAGGCGTGCGTGCCAAGCTCGGAGGAGGTGGCGCGGTCGGACTCGAGCTCGAGTTCGGGTTCGGCTCGGGCTCGGACCTGGCGCGGGGCAAGGTCGGGGATAACAGATGGGCCCGGCGGTCAGCGGCTCAGGAGGAAAGAGGGAAGATGGGCTGCAACTACGCGAATTGGGCTGGTTGAGAAAGGAAAAGGGGAATAGAAAATAGGAAAAGGTTTTCTTTTATTTCTATTTCCTTTTTCAAAACTAAAGCACTCATTTGAATTCAAATCAAAATTTGAAATCAACAAATCAAAAGAAATGCACCAGAACGCAATGCACAATAATGTTTCTATTCCTTATATTTGCTTTTAATTTATCAAGAGTTTTATTTCCCTACATTAATCATGAGCACTTGAGTATAAAAAGAAAATTTTATTTACTAAATTCAAGAAAGGCATTTTTAGGGTGTTACAAAAGTGTTAAGATAAATCCTGAGGATCTAGCAAAACTCAGGGTCACGAAGTCGTGAAATGCATAAGACATATTACTCAACGTTTTCTCATACCTTGATTCCAGGTAGCCGATGCCCTTTCTTATCACCTATTGATCCTTGAAACAACTTCATGATCCACGTAACATCCCTCATTGTCTTGGCACTAGGAGTTTTTTGAATATTTTTAAGAAAAGGAGGCGCACTCTTCTCTTCCTCAACACTCTTAATCACTCAAGGTGTATAATTCTCACATAGCTTGAATGAAAACTCTCCTATTCTATAGGTTTATGTAGAGTTGTAGGTAGAGGTACAATGTTTCTTATCTTTTACCATCTATTTTGCTAGATCAAGCAGCTTGTCTCAAATACTCAAGTTCTTTCATATCCCTTTGTCAGGTGCATGATTGAATTGAATGGTATTTGTCCTTGCATAAGAGTTGTCAAGCTCTTTCATCTTTCCCCTTTCTTCTTTTTTACTAAGAGATAAGAGTGTGACTCACTCTTTTCTTCTTTTATTTTAGGGGGATGAAGAACTATATGATGCACACATGGACTTATTTGATGACGTGTATGTGAATGACCAAAGCATACAATAAACAAGGTGTGAAAGGCATACAAGCTTGATCATGCTCAAAATGTAAAAGATAGTTATGTGCCAGCTTCAACTTTGTATCATTGATATATATATGGCTTTGGATAGGACAAAACAAAATTGAGTTTGATTAGAGTAGCCCCATTTGAATGTTTCAAAAGAAAACATCTCCAATGCTTCGACTCCAAGAGAGTTATCTTCTCATGTCATTATATCCAAAAAGCAATAAGCAAAAGATAAAGCAATCCTATGAAATAAAGTTCCAGAGGTAATGAGGTACTCGCATAAGCAATATAACTTAGGCATTTTAAACGTCATGCAAAGGATTCATATCTCCTCATGTACTTGTGTTCAAATTTTAATTTCTTTAAATTCAGGCACGAATTTGAATCACAAACATGGCGAACAAGGTTAAGAGTGTTGCAAACCATTGTATGGAGTTGGACTGGCGCAATCGGTCACATTGGGACGCTGATCGCCTCTATAGGGCCGACCGGCCTACAATTAGGCCCTTTTGCACTGCTTCAGGTTCCATTGTGTCACACACCGAGTGGTTGTCAGGTCTGTAGAGGATGGCTGCGAGAGGCACCAGAGAGGGGCCGATCGGCCACTGTGGGGCCTTCGTCTTTGGGCAGATGCTCGGTGTGGTTCTGTGCATCACGTGTCTCTGTGATCTCATTCGACAATTACTGTGGAGGTGTGGTTGGCACACAATTGTATACTAACCACTCATGGGGAAATCAAACTTTTTATTTTATTTTTCTTATCAAAGTATAAGTGCTGCTGATTACAAAAGAAACTTTGGGAATAAAAATTGAATGAAAGAAACTGTAGCACTACTCCTAGTCTAATCTATCCTAGAAGATCTTCTTCGCCTTGTAGAGATGCATGTTGTCGGTTGCCCTGTAAAGACGCTTGATCTTAGAGACCAGCGCCTTGCGCAAGATTTCCATCTTGTCATCCACTCCATGCTCTCAATTTGCGTCTCTGTGATGCGCTCATTCATATTGTTCAATCTGACCTTGAGCGCGTCGACTTTCCTCCTCAAGGACTCAACATCATCCTCGTCCTCATCATCATCCGACCACTCCATAGCGCCCGGAGGCCCATGGATTGGCGGAGGAGAACGGCGCCACCTAACAGCCTCAGATGACGATCTGGTGTCCGTTGATTCCGGACCGCGACCGAGAGGTGCTCGTGTTGGGATCAGTCTATGGACATAGCGTCCCTAAATGATCCCATGTCACGAGAACGCCTTGAGCCACTTGGACTCATCCTCTTGACTACCCACCGTGTTGTACCGACCATCTTGCCCAACATGGTTTCTGCGAAAAGTTAGTCGCGCAAAATACCCAAAGGAATATGACAAGTTAGTGGGTTAGTGAATTGTCAGCCGTCCTTGTGGGGAATTGCCCTCACAATCGTTCTCATTCACGTGCCAAACTTGATAGGAAAAGGGAAATATTTTTGTGCTAGTGATTAGGCAAAGGTGGCTAACATAACCACTAATTATTTTCTTAATTATTGGTGGAATGGGGAGATTATTCCTAAGCTTATTTACTAAATGACGCTTAGTAATTTAATTAAGCAAAGAAGGGATTGGGAAGGCAAAAAAACGAGCAGAGGCAGAGGAACTGTGACTCACTGGAAGCTTGGTGCGAGGAGGAGAGGCATCTGGTCTCTGCTTTTATAGCTGCAGCGAGGTAGGTGGCCGGTCGGCCGTGGGCCAGGCCAGCCGGCCGGTGAACAGAGGGAGCTGAGCCACGTCGGCAGCCTGCGGCTTATCTCTCCTGCTCCTTCTGTGCTCAGTGGTTGAAGACGGGATGTGCACGAAGAGAAGATGCCGGCCGGTCATGGGTGGAGCCGCCCGGCCCTATTGCTCCTATGTGCGTGCACATTCCGATAAAGTTGATGTCCCTGCATGTTAGTGCCCTGTCCACTGGAGGGCTGATCCAGTGCATGACATGTGGGGCTGGCCGACCGTATGTAGGGCCGGCCGACCGACATTTCGCCATTTTTTTTCCGATGCTCAAGTGAAAGGGAAAATCATGATTCAAAATGATGGAAATTAACATGCCATGGTTTCTGTAGCAAGGTAATGCATAAATTAAACTATGCTATATGCAATTTCAAATGCGATTAATGGATACATACTAGTGCCTATGGCGAGGGCTCGGGTTTCTTGTCGTGAGCTGGACTATCCATACCTCTTGGTAGTGTAGCGTCGTTTGATGGTCACGCTTTCTTCCGCTAGACATTCTTGGTCGATGGAGTCCTTTCAACCTTTTTTTGATCGGCTTCCAGAACTACCTTACGTTGGATTCTTCACTTAGCTTTCATGTCGCTGTGCCGCTTAATCCTTTCACGGAGCTTTAATGCCTCGAATGTGCGGCGAGGGCTTTGATGCTTGGCGTAGATGGACTACCTTGTTTCTTCTCGGTCTCTTTCCAGTCGATGGCTTTGACTTGTGCACAACGTTCTACCTTCGGCTTGAAGGCGAACTTCGCCTTGCACCCATTGATGTTGAGTTGAATTTCTCCGGCTCCAACATCAATGTTCACATTGGCGGTACTCAAGAACGGCCTCTCTGGGATGAGAGGAGTCTTGGCATCGACCTCCATGTCGAGGACGACGAAGTCGACAGGAACGAAGAAGATCCGGATTTTCACCAAGCACGCTACCTCTCCACTTCCATCATCAAACAATGCCAGTTGCCTAAGTTCTAGCAGCCTCAAGATCATCGAGCACGGTGCGTTCGTGGAAGCCGTCACCACGCGACCAGAGGGCCAGAGGGGAAAGCCTCAGGCCAGCTGGCCCCTTAGAGCCTGATCGACCTCCCCCTGTGGCCGGTTGGCCCCGTCTCGTGCGCTCTCCCCTGTGCCGAAGTCTCAGGCCCATCCAGATGGTGTTCGCCATGCAGTGACACCCAAGAGGCCGATGGTGGGACTTTTGTCCCCGAAGAAGGCCATCGGCAGGCGACTCGTGATGTCGCCGTCCGGTGCTCGTACGGTGGCCATCGCCACCAAACCTGCATCGCCGGATTATGCACCACGCAGCTGCTCCCCGGACACGCCGTAAGAGGACTCCACTCCCATTGTGCGCAGGAACACTTCACATCCGCCTCCTGACCTGGATCGACCAGATCGTGGTTAGAAATGAATATAAAAGGAACGCCTTGGACCTACTCCAGAACCGAAGCTACACCCACATCAAACGCTTAGAGCCCACTCTCCTTGCCAGAACAGGGCTGGGCAGAGACATGCAGCACACTTTCAAACAGGCCAGGTAGACCAACTTCTATCATATAACCGAGCAAGGTTCGTACCTCTTGACTATGGAATTTTTTATGACCCTGAGTATTGAATCCAATGCAAACGAAACATCTATAAGTTTTTTATTCTTTAATGAGGATTTTACCTTATCTGCGTGTGAATTCAGTCAAGCCCTTGGTTTCCATAAAAAGTGTTTCACAAACCCCAATATTCTGTTTGCTGATCACAAATATGAAAGAATGACATGGTGGGGTTAATCCCAATAGTCAAGTGTTGGGTTGTGAATAGAAATGATGTTGTTCTATTCATAACCCAACACTTCAGTTTTTGGCAAAGTGGATAACTATGGTAGTCCATTCCCACACTGATTTGTGTCTTTGCTACTCCTATGAACTGCAATGCCTCTATGCCATGACCAAAAAGATCAAGTACTACCCTGTCTTGAGCATGTTAAACCCACTGGTAAAACATGATAACAGCTCAGACTCCGATAGACATCACTTTGTTGGTGACACGTGTCGCCACATATATCGGGGTTCTGGCTATTGCACAATTTACATACTTACCCATGATGGAGGAGTATCAGATAACATTGGTTTAGAGCATTTCGTTCAGAGGCATATGCTGTGGGAAGGGCTACGAAATTCCCTCTTTATGTGATATTCTGGGTTCGAGGAGGAGATCGAGCTCCCATGCCTGACTCTCGCCCTCTACTATGCTAGGAGCCTAATGTTGTAGATGCAAAAGAAGGAGCAGGCTCGCCGCAGCGTGGCCACACGAGGGCAAACACGCCGCACCGCTCAAGCCAAAACCGAAAGAGAGGAACCAAAGGGGACGCCACCACCAGAGCCTACCACTGCAAACATAAACTTCGAGCAGACATACGAGCACTTCACCCAAGGGGGCCAAAGTTCATTTGCAAGAGATCCCACTTCAGGCACGGGTACTATCACACAAGAGGTTCCAGTTCTCAAGGACCACAAGTAGGACCGTCATCGTCAGCCCGGTACGTCTACGAGAACACGATCCTTCGGGTAATCTCACTGCTTAACGCCATAATGGATGCCATGGGACGCGAGCAGTAGAGGATGAGCGATGAGATTGCCCACAACACGCAGCTCACATAGGAGAGCTGGGTGTGGCGGACCACTCCGAAATTATTCCAAGTTAAGTACCTCGGGACCACTAAACGAGTAGTCAGGCACTTAATCCGGAATAAGCTGGAGCGCCGTCGGATTAAACCCGATTAACCACGTTCTTTTCTCGATCGAAACAACAGCACGCCCACACGAAGGTGAGTTCCAGAGATTACAACATTCCACAAATTAACTTACACAAATAGAATCTCAAAGTTATTACAAACCAAGTTTGAAATGAAAACAGAGTATCAAAGTCTTGCAGCGGAAATAAAATAGTTCATTGCAGCGGAAGTAAATAAACTAACGACGATACAAATAACACCATGCTGAAGCCTGCCACGGTGCTACTCCTCCTGATCCTCGGCAGAGGACGGAACCCATTCGATGTGCCAGCCAGGTGGAACCTGGGTAGGCCAAGACAAAGCATCGACATCCAAAGGTGTACCTGTAAATCATTGCCACAAGCAAGGCTGAGTATACTAATACTCAGCAAGGCTTACCCGTCGGGTGAAATCTATATCACCGACATCTAGACAATGAGAGGCTTTTGGCTGGTGGGTTTGTTTGCCAAAAAGCAACTAAAGGTAGATCCTTGCTTTCAAGTTTTAGCATCATATTCTAGTACATTTAACCATTCTAGATTAGCATCCTCTCTAAGCATACAAGTGGTGCAATACAAATTAATTCATAGAACAAGTTTATCAATCTCAAAGTTTCACTTGTTACTCAATGTAGCCAGGTGGTCAAGCAGTCTCATTAACCGCGAGAAGCGGACAGTTCGAACCGAATTTTGCTACCTGGCCAGGGGAAACCCAACACACACGGATACTCTGCTTGCTATAAAAGGCACAAGCATTTCCCAACCTTTCCCATCGATCCACAATTCGGAACCGGGTCCATTTCCTTAGGATAAAGGTTTACTGCTTCACTCACAGTCTCACGCATATATCCACAAGTGTACGGCAGGGGAAAACAAAGTTTCCAAGGAGAGATGGCTATCGGCCCTAGCTGCTTCAATCTGGTACCGGGCTTACCGATCCCCATACATCGGCATGCATGTGGTACGTTCAAAAACTTGACACACTCAACCACACATTTCGACCTTAATCAATTATCATACACGGACGGGAGATCTACATCTATCATCCCGCCCGTCAATCCTTATGATTCCAACATAAGAAAAGACAAGCAATTCCTATGTCTCGCGAGTGACAGGAAATCACTCGACTTGTAACGGACCTAAAGCAATGCCCTATCGATCCTTTCATGCTAGTATTGCAAGTCATAGGTACTAGGAAATGTGCAGCTAAGGTATTCAATCAACTCCTTGAACGTAAATGCACAAACATAGAGAATTCAAAGTGCATAATTTGGTAAAGGTTAGGTCATGCTCCGGGGCTTGCCTTCTTGCTCAAACTGGGGGTTAGCCTCCGGGTTGGTCGATCCTGCACCGGCACCTTCCTCCGGGACTTCTTCCTCGTCTGCGGGAATGAGGTGGTAGTTGCCGTCCGGGATGGCGCCTTCTACATGAGATGCATAACTTAGGGTGGCTGTTCTGGAATTTCAGATTCCATTTATTTTATTCTAACTAACTACAAAAAGGTTTATTCTTTTATATAAATCGATTTCCATCTAGATTACTTCGCATTTTTGTTTCTCCTTTTCTGCTCATCATTTTTATCTATAAAATTTATGACAGCTAGTGGAGTATAAGAGCTAAGCTCACTCCAAAATTTAGCTAAATCTGAGCTACACATAACTTATTAAAATTAATTCAATCTGCTGCCTGCAGAAATGAAATAAATTCATATAAAATTGGAAATACATCCAATTCAGGAAATCTTCCTACCAAAGCTAGTCATAAGTACAAGGAGGGCTCTGGCCAAGTGGTGGCTCAAAATAACCCTTGGGTAGTCCTCAATAAATTCCTATCCAAAAACACATATTTATTCATTTGCTAACCTAAACAGAGCAAAAATTAAGTTTTTCATTTTTCACAGGTGTGCTAACAAGTTTTTAGTCCTCTGGAGCAAAATGGTGATTTTTCACTGCACAGATTATTTTTAAAGATTTCTGCACTGCAAAAAGACAGAAAACACATTTTAATTTATAACTGGAGCTACAGTTCATATTTTTAGGTCCCCTTTGGACACAAGCTGTCCAAAGTCACTACACACAACATATCCAAAGCTCAACCCTAGCGGAGCTCTGGATTTGAAATGGTGCACTACTTTCCATTTTCATAGTTTGAATTTTAGCTCAAAAACAGTTCATCAAAAGTATAAACATGTCTAATAGAGATTGTAGTTTAGACTCTCACGAATCCAGCGAGTATTTTTGTGCATTTTTCTGATTTTTTTATGATTTTTAATGGATTTTACAAGATTCGGGAAAAACAATCTAGTTTTAAGAATCTATTTCCGCAGGGAACCCTAGAACTTTCAAAACTTCGCGAACGAGTCCCTGGACTTTTGCACAGAGACCCCTAGACAAACGAAGACGATGAAGGAAAGCCCTCGGCTCTCGCCGGAGTTGCGCCGGCCAAACGGCGGCGAACTAGGCTCGGGGAAGTGGGGGAAAAGCTTCCTGGGCTCACCACGAGTCGTTTGGGGACGGTTTGGAGGCCGGGGGTGGTCGGAGTTGCGCCGGCGACGAGGTGGTGGCGGCGCGGCCGCCGCGGCTTCTACGCCGGTGAGCTCGGGGTCGTTCGCCGAGGTTCGAGGGGTCCTAGAGCACCAGTGGAGCTCGAGGAAGCCAATGGCGTGCTCGGTTGACCTCAGGGACGGCTCGGAGTAGGGTCTCGACGTGCGGGCGCTCCGGCGGCCGGAAATGCGGACTTGGGGAAAATCCGATTTCTCGCCGGAGAGTTGGGGATAGCTCGCGAGAAGTGGGGGATTGGAAGCTAGGAAGGTGGTCTAGCTCTGTGTGCGAGGGATTTGGGAATGGTGGAAAGTGGAGGGCGAATTTCTCGGAGAAGCTCGGCTCGGTTCGCGTGGCGCGAGGAAGAAGAAGACCGAGCGAGCGCGGGGAAGTGGAAATGGCCAAGTGAGCGAGTGAGAGGAGGGGTGGGAGGGCGCGGTGGAGTGCTTGGGCACGCGAGAGTGGCACAGTGCGGCCTCGGGAGCGTTCGAGCACGTGGGTGGCTGTCGCGGTCGCCATTGATGGCGCGGCGAACTCGAACAGAGCGCACTCGCGCGGTTGGGCGTCAAAGATCATCGCGTGATGAAGTGGAGATCCTCAGCAGAGGCTTTGGCGCGACGCGAACGGATTCTACCGCCTGCAGTGCGCTCGGCGCGGCGCGAGCGCGCGTGCGGCCACGGCGGCGCGCGACCGTATGATGGCGCTCCGCGGCGCGAGGCGAGGCGAGGCGACAGCGGCGAAGTGATGGCTCGGGAGTGGCCGGACAAGAGCTAGGCGACAAGCGCCAGCGTCCGCCGCGGCTTGGCCAGCTCAGCGCCGCCTGCGCCGCTCGCCGGCCACGTGGCGGCCGAGCTCCGGCCAGCGCAGCGCGCGCCAGGGGCACTGTAGCATGCCCGTGGAGCTCCGATTTCAAATTCGAATTTTCTCCAAAAATTCGAACTGAACTTCGAAACGGGTAAAATTAAAAGTTGGGGTCTGAGGTGTGGGACACAACTTTCGAGCTTGGACCAGGCACTTCGACCAGGCGCTACGGCGCTTCGAGCTTGAACCGCGAGCTCGAGCTTGCCGAGCCTCGAATGGTCGGAAACGCCACTCGAGGGTGAGTGCCCCCCTCGAGCTTGGCTGCGAAGCCTCGAGCGTGACGGAACGTCGCTCAAGGGTAAGTCCTCGAGCTTGGCTGCGGAGCCTCGAGGGTGACGGAACGTCGCTCGAGGGTAAGTCCTCGAGCTTGGCTGCGGAGCCTCGAGCGTGCCGGAACGTCGCTCGAGGGTAAGTCCTCGAGCTTGGCTGCGGAGCCTCGAGGGTCCTATCGTGCGGCCTCGAATCGTGACGGAAACTACTGGCTAGGCTCGATCGTCACGGACATAGCTCGATCGTCACGGACAATACTGGCTAGGCTCGATCGCCACGGACATAGCTCGATCGTCACGGACAATACTGACTAGGCTCGATCGTCACGGACATAGCTCGATCGTGACGGACATCCCCGCTCGAGGGTCATCGAGCGGAACGAACGCCGAGGCGAGGTTGTCGCGAAGGGCTGTAGGTGTAGGTGATGACAACTACTCTTTTGGTCCGAGATGTTTAAGTTCAGCACCAAAAATCTTGAGATTTCAGTTGGGTGCCCAAGGTCCTTTGCTTTTGAAGTTAAATTTGAATTTTGATGAATTTTTGAGTTCCAACACCACTTTTTCCCCTTTTTAACCTGTTTTAAAAGTACTTCCAATATTTTTACATCAGGGATGTCACACTGGGGGATAGCATCATCCACACAGTATGATGTGTCGTCCCTGTACCATTATTTCGACCCCGACAACCCGGATCAGCAGTACTATTGAGCTTCAACGAAGCTTAGGGGAGGTGTCATGCAAAGGTAAGTCATCAGCGGAGGTACGATGTTGTCTGTCCCACCATTTGGGTTGTCATGTCAAGCTATCTATTTCTTCTAAATAAAAACTTAGGACTTAGTCTCCTAATTAATTAAAAAAAAGAGTTGTGTAATCGTAATGATGGGAAGAGAGAATTGCTCTAGAAGTAAGATATACATGGGAAGTTATGCAAATTTCTTGGAAGTGATGAATAGTTGCTCTGTTCATGCCTTGCAAATGCCTATTTCACAACCTGTTACTCTTTCTAGTATTTGGGTTTGTTGGCACTTGTTGTTCGCGCGAGTTAGCATAGTGGAGGCATGAGCTTTGATTTCCAAGTCTAAGTTGTTGGGAGTTTCGATATGGTTGAAACTAGAGAATAAATGCATGCTTAATAGGGAACCTCTTGGGAAATTTTGAAAATAATCATCATGGTAAGTTATCCCTGATGAACATGTCCTATCCAGAGCCATAATTGTTACACATTCTCGAGCCACCATATTGCTACTTTGAGTTATCTCAAGCTTAGTCGAATTGTGTGTCCGCATGAAGAAAGTGATTGTCATCTGCCAATCTTTCTCCTTGGTGTACCCGTTGGTTGGTAGCCTCAATAAACACATGGCTTGTCTATTGCCTACTTCTGGTGAAGACATACATATTTGCCAGATGATCTCCTCAATCAGCCAAAAATCTCCACAGTGAACCTATTCATCATCCTGGTAAAAAATGCCAAGGCATATTTCAAAATATACTCAACAAATTCAGTTCCAAAAGGGAGAGGAGGATTATCTTCTTTAAAAAACTAGTGAAATACTCAAAGCAAAGGAGATGATCCGTACCTTAGTCATAAAAGAGTATTACAAATAAGGCATAAAAAGACCAAGAAAACTCCCATGTGTGAGTCCATTCTCTCCCTCTCCCCTGAAAGCTAAAAATTCCAAAGATCAAAATTTGATTGAGCACTACTTCCTGTGAACCACTTCGATTTCACAACAAAGTTAACCAAGGTAAGCTTCTCCTTATCTCCATACCAATAAACTCCACATATGCCATAGATAGGAAGAAGAAGGCCACATCTGACCTTGGTGAGAATATTGTACACCTTGAGTGACTCGAGAGCATCATTAGGGAAAACTAACCATTTTTTTACTAAATTTATATTCCCGAGTTGGAACCTGAAAAGCTGTAGGAAAACTCTATGGACAACCGTTTAGACTCTCAACTGCCCAAGACAAGGAAGGATGAGCACTAAGCCCCACAAGTAACTAAAGGTATGAAATGAACTAGTGCCAACTTATTCAAATACCTGTGAGTTAGAGTGATGGTTTGTGCATAGGGTATCTGCAAGGTGTAGATATTGATGCAACTCCTGGTCCACCGAGCCAAAAGACTTAACTTTGCATGAGGACGAGCAAAGAAATAAGCTCCGAGATGTGTTGACGATCAATTTTTTGTCAACATCTCGGAATAAAATGGAGAACTTGTATAAGGTTCCATGCATATTTTACTTTGGACTAACAATTCCCATAAGTTTTGGATGAATTGTGAGCGCAGGGATAGAATAGAAGAAAACCGGAGAAAACGGGGGGAAAGCCCGGCCGACCGGCCTTATGCCCAACCGGTTGGCCGTCCACCTCGGCGCCCCACCACGTCCTCGATCCGTGAGATAGAAAACAGACTCAAGGTTGATCTAAGCCGTGAAGTTGTTGTCGGTTTATCCGATGGACCCTGGAAGGACTTGCCATGGATCGGGAGGCCCACCAATCGGCTCAAACCACCTCGACCAATCACCAGACAAACCGACCCCTAGGCGCGATCCTGACGTCCACAAATCAAGTCGGCGTATCAGGTGGCAGAGGGCGGCCAGCTGGCCCTATGCCCGGCCGGCGGGCCCAGCTCTGGCTCGGCCCAAGCCTGCTCAGCTGAGGCAGTTGGTTTCGGCGATTTCCACCCCAAACCAACTAGAAGCTGCTATAAAAAGACAACCTCATCTCGCTCTCCAACACACACTTGAAGGAGCTCTTCTCTACATTTCCACTTTTCCATTTCTAGAGTAGGATTAGAGTTTGGGAATAGGGTTGAGTTGAGTTTAGCTCAGAGGTTCCTGAGTTCTCTCAGAGTTCTGGTAAAGCTCTTGTATCTTTTCTTTTATTCCAAATATTATTAATAAAGCGTTATCTTCTTTATATCCTGAGTAAGCTTAAGTTTCTTCCCGCTTTAATGTCCATGTCCAAGTGACTTAGTAGCGGTGTAACTCTTCTCTAGTTTAGCTTAGAGTCATTTAGCTTGTCGAGATTCCACCTTGCGGGTTTTCTCGGCCAGACTAGTGAGCTCAAGTCAGTTCTCTAGGTTAAGAGGGATTTCTCTTGAAGGCCTCGAGAGGCTTGGTCCTAACTAGAAAGTGTGTTCCACCCCACAGTACCGTTGTGGTAGGCGGCAGGTGGTGACAGTCATGTCCGACCCTTGTAGCCCACCACGTTCGGGTGTCTTCATAACAGTAGTGCAGTCGCCGTTGGACCTCCCCTCTCATCCCTTTCCGAGGTCCTTCCTCTTCAGCCGTCGAAGCAAGTTCTTATGTCCCGACAACTAGGTAGTCCTCTAAACTAAGATTAGGGTGGCTTTCTCTGGAGTTTAGAAGTGTCATTATGAATCCCTCTTCCCTTGTTGCTCCCAAATTCTTACCTTTTCCTAGGTCCAGAGTCTCTTGTGTCGTTTATCGTTCGCGACCTTCTAACGGCTCCTCTCTGAGACTTGCTGATGGAGCCGAAGTGCCCGATCTTACAGTGAGTAGAGATAAATTCGATTTGTGGAAGTAGACCCTCACGATCTGACTACGACGAGCGAACCCGACATGCCAATGCAATCGCTGAACCAACTCCCGATGGTTACCGACCTTGCCGGTGCAAGATCAGCCTGATCACAAAGATCGTTTCCTGTACGAATCGAAGAACAAACAAGAAAATAATGCGAGGAATCACAATATCACTCGAAGGTGGGGTTTTGATTCACGAGGACAACACGTATTTGTGCGTGTTCGAGAGTAGCTAAAGCTAGATGTAAACAAAACCCTAAGTCTCAAATGAAGTGGAGCCTCTGTCTAAATAGAGGGAGAGAGGTGGGGGCGCATGCCCCCCTGGCGGCCAGGAGGGGGTGCATGCCCCTGGTGGCGCCCAACCCTAGTTGGGCCAGGTTCTAGTGTTCTGGGTCTTTATTCTTCAATAGCATGACGAAGTTCAGTTCTCTTGCACGGGCCCGAGTGATTGGCCCAGTTGAGAAAGAAGGTGGCACCAGAAGAGGTGCAACTAGTGGTGTTAAAGCAGGTGCTGCTAGTGTAGGCGTAGTCGTGTCGATGTCTGCATCACTTCCTGTATTGTTCATAGCTTGTCTTTACCATTATCCGGTTACCCCCTTATCTTAGCTAGAGATAGTGTGTGATATTGCTATAAAGGCGTATCAATAAACTCAATCAATATTATTTACTCCTTTTTGCTTCTCTGAGGGAAATTACGATACCCTGGAATACTCTACAGCGAGTTATTCTTTGCGCTTGTGGAATATTATTCTAAAGCCTAAGAAACACCAACATGCTCTCATAATAGTAGTTGCTGAGCCCGCAAGACCCCCCTTCTCATCCTAGTCTGGGTCCTTCCACTCTAGCCGTCGAAGCAAGCTCAGATTCCCGATAGTTAAGGATAGCTCTAGCTGTCAACGTCCTTGTTGAGCACCGGTTCCCGTCACCGTCGTCGTTCCATCGCCCGCGACGACACCAGCGTCCGGCCAACGACCACCATGTCCCATCTCTGCCTCACGTATAGTTCATCTTGAATTGTTTAATTAATTAGCATGGCTCTTTATTTTATTTTCTGGTGGTTCTGTGATCCCTCTAAGCATCGATGACATCTCAGTCATCCATTGTGCAATGTTCTTAGGAAGTACTATTACTTGAGCGGACAGCTCAAAGAATGTATCATCCTCCTAATCATAAAGAGTATTGGAGCCATTTAGAGTATGCATCTAAACTTTATTTTGTACTGCAGAAAAAAATAGAGACACGCTAATTGAGTTTGAAACCAAAAAGGGATACCACAGGAACCTGCAAGGAAAATGTATATGATAAATAACTTGCAGGGTGAGATAAATACTTGTTTTTGCTAGTTGAGATAAATAGAGATAAATAACTTTGAAGTTCTTATACTATTGCTGCTCATTGCACTGTGATTTTTCATTTTGAGTGCAAGATTCTTTTTTCTTCATTTTTTTGCAATTGCCTCTGATATTAACTGTTGGATGTATGTTTTGTCACTTTATTTCGGCAGCAGCTAAATATCGAGACCAGCAACCTGACAAGACTGGTGGTGGCACACATGCGACTAGATCATGAAGTGAGATCAATCTGTTAATGTAAACTAGCATATATCATTATTATCTTATTTGCATTCAATTTTGTATTAAACAGGCAGACTTTATGCTTAGTTGTTTTCTTTTATAGTGTTTCCTAGAGTAGCAACTAAATTTTGATTACCTACTAAAGACTTTCAGCTCCCTTTTAAGGAGCAGTATGCACCTTAATACAAGCCTTTGAATGTATCGGGTGCCTTTCTTTCTTCATCCAGACCATGACACAGTGGCACATTGATTTCTCAAATATTGACTATTGATAAGGTGCCACATGTTTTTTCAAGGTTACTGGCATATGGTCTTGATGCATGAATATGATGTTGTTGCACATGTATGTTCTCCTCTGTTTTGAGAACTGTGCAATTGGATGTAAGGGTAGATTAGAATTTGAAAAATATGCAATTGGAGAGAGCTTTGAGCTCTCCATGTTTTCTTCATGAATTATCAATCTTGTACATATGTTTTTATTTAAAAATGTAGACTTGTACTTTGCATTTAGTGGGTGATGATGATGCTTCTACTTTTTTTTAAATATAGCTAGCAAGATTCACCTAAGTTTGTATTGCAGCCACCGTGACATTTTGCAGTAACAGAAGTGATCCCGGTTCAGTAATAAGTGGTGATGTTAATGGTATGGTCTTCTCATCATTATGTTTGGCATATATAAATAAATTCAATTTGACACAAGTTGCCCATTGCATACAGAAATAAATAATGTTCACTATGACTTAAGAATTGTTTATGTTATGGAGGTCATCTTTATAATTTTTTCCTTTATCCAGAACAATGCTTTGGATACTAGAAAAATATATTTTCCATCATACATATTGCAGGCCTTTCTTTCTGGATTTTAGCCAGAGATCTAGCAGCTATGGAGTACTATATTGTGACTTTTTTTATTATTTGTTTCCATCAATGACAAGGTTCAAATGTTTTTTGATTCTGAATATTTTGTTGATGAGTAAGTTATGCACCATTGGTTTTGAACTGGTTAACTTCCAGAGAAAAATCTTGGTAGGTACCATTGTTTTACATATTGATTGTTTTAAGAACTTTTGGTTGTACCTACAGAATTAGTCTAATCTACCAATATCTTAATAGGTTACAGAGATAAAGGAAATCAATCATAAACCAAAATTTTTTTTAAGATAGAAAACTAAGTGATCTTTTTTTATAGTGTAGAGTTCTATTTGCTTCTGGTTGCTCTGAAATCTTTGTAATAGCTAACAACTTGCAGCACTGATACATTTACTCCTTCGGAAAAAATATTAAACCTGAATATAAATAAGGGTTGGATTCTCAAGTGCTTCCTGTTCCTAACATGATGAAAGCGTGCTTCTATTGTTTTTTTATCACCATGATTACTTGAATTTTTTTGTGTTTATTTGACCAATGCATGTTATTTTTCCACCTATGCCGGTTGCTCACAAGTTGAGTTTTTGGTGTGATATGGATTAGAAAACATTAGGTCACTATAAGAAATGAAAAGTCCTCGGTAATGTCCTAATACATGCATTGCTTATTATGCCACACTAACCCAATGTGATATTTGTTTTTCTTTGCTCCAGTGAAAATGTGTTGTATACATAAGAGTGCAATCGGATCATATATATGCATGGGTTTGGAATAGGATCTCTGGTGATCAGATATACATAACAATTCATGAAAATGTGGGACGATCAACTATTCCATCAATTGCTCCGTGTGGTTAGCAATACCATTTCATTACTTAATATTACTATTTCTTATGTATTCTCCATTGTTATTTAAATTCCTTTATGCTGATAATTCCACCACAAGAAGTTTTGGGGTTTCTGGTAGATGTGAAGTAGCCCTAAATGTCATGCAGGTTGCCACTAACTTTCTGTGCGCATCTCATGACTTCAAAATACATTATCCAAGTTATTATGTGGAAAAGACCACCAAAGAAGAACTCTGTATTTTAGCATCAGGTATAGACCCTCTTGAAGATAGAGAACAATTATACTTTGTGTTCAAATTTGGTAGACAAATATGATAGATCCATTAGTCCGAGAAAGATATTGAGGATTGATCTGGCGTATCATATTCAACCCCTACAAAAGCTCTGTCAATGTGCAAGGCAAAATTATACAGATTTTAGGCCGGTTTTTAATAAGCCATTTAAGTTTGATTGCGTCATTTGTTGGGTGATATACGTACTGCTTTGATAAAAAAACTAGACTATTACATCCTTATTATTCATATTTATTTCAGTACTTTGTTGCACACAATTATATTAGTAATTTTAATATTTTTTTGCATATTTGTCCCGTTAATATTACTATGACCTTTTGTATCACGTGCGTGCCACACGTACACCTTACTATACATGTCCAACGGGCCGTGCCGGCCCGGCACAACGACCCGCCGTGCCGGGCCAGGCCGCAGCCCGCCGTGCCTAGCCGTGTCGTGCCACCCCCGTGCTTCGTGCCGAGCCTACGGCCCACAGCCCGGCCCATGGGCTGATTTACCGGGCCGTGCCGCCCGTTGGCACGACGGGCTTTTCTCATGCCGTGCTGGCCCATGGCCCATCAACATTCAAACATTCACAACTCACAATTCACAGTTCCATACTTTCATTCAACATTCAAACAAGATGATAGATTGACAGATGACAATTCACAGTTCTATTCAACTCACAATAGCAGTGATCAGTATCACATTCTGACATTCATTATTCATAGTATCATATAATCACATATCCACATTCACAGATGACAGATTCAAACATAGTTACAAAAATCAGCAAAGAGCCAAAGACAGAGCAAGAAACATCTCAGAAATGGTCTCAAAATTCAGAAGTGAGCTGTTTTGTGCAATGCTGCCTCATTAAAAACCTTTCGAGGTAAAACTCACCCTTGTGAGAAACCCTAGAAAGGAAAAAAGAGTACAGCCAGCTCCAAAAGCTAGGGAGGCTTCTCATCCTTTAGAATGCCATAGGTTCCCCTTCACCCGTAGTTCTCCCAACTACTTTCATTTGCTCCTTAGTGAGTCTCCTGTGTTGCTGGCCATTCCAGACCTTCTATCCAGTTATTCACTTGACCATTATTGAGCCATCTGTTATCTTACCTAAAGTTAGTGAGTGATCATTACTATAGAGGCTATTCACATATTTCTTCAATACCCTTTAACCATATTGCTTCCCTGAGGAAATAAATACGACACCCAGGAGTACTCCGTGGTGAAATGCTACAACAGGTTATTCTGTGTGTTTCCAAAATCTTATTATATAGCCTAAGAAACACCAATAGTGCCTTAGCTATAGTGATGGTATGAGGTGCAAGAAAATCAATTTTCTTTATAGCTTTACCTATTTTAGTAGTAATGAATGACTTGAGACATGAAAGCTTGTACTCTTCCATTGCCCTTGCCAAATCACCCTTCTAATCTTCATTAAGATCATCTTTAAGATCATCTTCAGTAGTTTCAATGATGTTCTGGTTTACAACTTCTGTGTGATCATTGTTCTTCGGCATGGTTGAAACTGTCGCGTCCCATTGGGCGTGCCAAAACTGTGTTGATGCAAAAATGGGCAGACGACCTTCACGCACTAACACTCGAAATCGGTTTGTGACTGTGAAAGCAGGGCGTGATAAGGAAATCGAGAGTTAGATAACAAGGCAAAATCACCTGGGATTCGGATTAGCGATGCGGATAGAATCGGCAACGAATTCCGATCTGTAGATAAAGAACCGGCTAGATCAACCGATCTGATGGAAAGCAGAGTAAGATTACTAAAACGTAATCTAACAAGCTAAGCAGAGCAACACCTAAAATAGATCTAATCGGCTATAACAGATCCAAGATAAAGAGCAAATAAAAACCGAATATAATTGATTCTTAGCTGGATAAAGGTTGAATAAAACCAAAACGAAGTAACAGCGATATACCGGTTATTAAAGCTTAGATATCTATTCGATAACTATCGAATAATTCCAAACAAAGCAGCAACACTGCGATGATTCCTAAAACTTAGATCTCACTCAGTAATATGGGACTTACAGGCAAGCCTTGAGATCAAGATCACCCTCGCTGTGCCTAGAAGAACTCGCGAAACAGAAATGACGAAGTCGTCAACAATGTATGAAATTGCATGAAAGTAGATGCAGAATATTGTAAAGGGTCTTTTGGTTATTAGTGTGTACAGATTTTCTTGACCATGCAAGGCCGCTATTTATACCCTAAATCCTCGACTCCTAATCGATCACTGTAAAAATAACATAATGTAAAAGAAAGACTATTTACAACCTTCTAGGACTCGAACTGTAATACTTTCTATAATAACAGACTCTTTATATTGGTCCATCTTTAGCTCAACCGATAGTCTCTTCTGTCCTGGCTTGTCCACGTCATCAGCTCTTTTTGGGTCGTTTTCTGACTCCAACTTGGCTTCCGATTTGCTTGCGTCACTAGCTTATGCGACGTATCTGATTCCCATTGGACTCTGATTCCAATCCGTGCTAGCCATCCTTCTCTTCTTGATTTTCGTTTCTTCTGTAGACTCTGAATCTGTTCCAATTCATACTACCTTTTTCCTATCTTGACACCGAGGTAGATCCATGTTAAAAACCGGTGTCAATAGTATTACATTAAAAATATTTTTCTACCCATTGCAATGCACGGGCACTACCCTAGTATGAAAATAATATTACTCAAGATAGAAAATAAACAGAGATAAAGATATATTCATGATAAGTATCAGATAACCATAGCGTAGCCACCTTATAAAAGAATAACCTAGAACTAAGATTGTCATCGGAGTAAGTCTAAAATGTCCTTAGAAAATTATCATATTAGTAAAGGTTAAGAAATCATATGCTTAGATCAATGTTTAAAGCCTTATCATAAAGGGAAAATATATAATCCATATTCATGGCCCAAATATTCATAGAGCTCCTATTCCAAGATCTAGCAGGGAGTAAATGTGTTAGGACAACTAATTCTATCACAACTTGTTGGCTTCCTCTCATGTCTAATAGAAAATGTGAATATCGGAAGGAATTCTTATACCTAGGTACCACGCCTGCATACTTGAAAACTATTCTAATCTCACCGATAACTCTCACCCTAAGGATGATCAAGTGCAATACTAGAACTATGCATAAAGCACTCCAGAGCAATATACTATCATGGATGATTTATCTCAACACATAACGATTATAACTCATGATAGCATGAGATATGAACAATATTATCATAAATATAGTATAAAGTTCATATAAGAACTCTAAAGGATTGATAAAGATCTGACAAAAAGGATACAAAGTCATTACCCAAGATCAATGATGATCCCGAAGAACAAATAGATCTTGAAGATGAACTAGACTAATACTCCTCTAATCCTATAACTAGAGCTAATTAGAACCAGAGGGGCTGGCTCTGGCTTTTGGATCTCTAAGTTGTTGGATTGTTGAATAATCGAATGAATGGATGTGGGGGTCTGCCTCTGCTTATATAGGCCTCCAAGGTCGGTGCGAATGCCTCCGATATGGTAGCAGGCGTTGCCGACATAGTGAACCGCCAAACAACCGCCATGCCAAAGGGGGCGTGAACAGCCTTACTGGTGGGCCAGCCAGTCCATGGGCTCGGCAGGTCCCCCAGCACCGCCATTCGTCTACCGCCTTCGCATTGTGGGCCGTGGGTTGGATCATTTGGCCTTCTTAGTTGATGATAGCATTTGTTGGACTTGAATTACAAGCATTTCTATTTTCTTGAGCCTTTCTAGGACGGAATATTCTTTATTTCTTTTATTCTCATTTTCACCAATTTCCACTCTTAGTTCCTGAAATCACATAAAGACAAAATACAAGTGGAACCAAGTCATAGTCATACTAAACAAAATATGATAGTAAAGCAGCATTTTCCTTGAGAAATTGATGGGAATATTTAGCATTTGAGGATCGTCAATACCAACCGGGACCAAAGGAGTTTTTTTTTTGGAATTTCGAGGGCGGGTAGGGGGGGTACGGAACCTGATGAACGTTTTTTGTACCGTGAGAGGTTTAAGCATATAGTTTTTAATGAGCTAATAAAAATATGAAAATGTGGTATCCAACTATATGTATTACATCATTTATACATGAAAAAATATATTGAACATGGTAAAAAAGATAAAAAGCTAGATACAAATTAGATGCCAACTACAAAAAAAAATGATAAATATTTAAACGTCCTTATCTTGTCTTGACCACTCTATTTTCTTTGGGCGGTTCATTCTTTTGCTCTTCCTATTAATTTGGCTTAACGATCGACCACTCCATAGGAGGCTACATGGAGAGGCACGAGGGCATCGTCATTAGGTTGGCTACCACATACACTTATTTTTATTGTCGATCTCAGGTACACTATCCACTAAGGCTTCTGCTATTGCATATTTTCCTTTCCAAAGGAAGATGTTATTGAATCAACAGCTTGTTATTTGGCATTAATTGTTGGAAGAAATTTTGATAAGGGTTTTAGATACGGTATTCTTCCCACATGAGATGTCACACATTGTGGGTGTGCTCCATCACCAAGGCGCAAAATGGCAGTGCAGCCATACGTTGCGCGTGAGTAGTTCTCCTTGTGACTCAGCTTCTTGGTGTGCTTGAGGACCTCCACGCAGTTGTACCTATTGTACTTGCAGAAGGCGTCCGTATCGACGAGCATCTTCTCTTTCAGTTGATTGGTGTTGTGTCTTTTCACAATTCTTTGGATTTTGCAGTAAATATGATTCATCTTGACCAAGCACATATTTGTTATCAACTCTACAAAATTAGATAAATTTTTAATTGTTTTTATAACAAAGTAGTTAGCAACTTCATTATCAAAATAATTAAAAATTTATTTAATTTTGTAGAGTGGATATAAAAAGTGTTCTGGGTCCAGATGAATCATATTTACTGCAAAATCCAAAGAACTGTGAAAAGGCTCAATAATAGTCATCCGACAGAGAAGATGCTCGTCGAGATGCACACCTTCTGCAAGTACAGAAGGTACGGCTAGGTAGAGGTCCTCAAGCACACAGAGAAGCAGAGTCACGAGGAGAACTACTCACACGTGCCGTATGACTGCGCCTCCGTTTCGCACACTGATCATGGAGCACACCCACAACACATTACTTCTAATATGGGAAAAAGACCGAATCTCAAACCTTATCAAAATTTTTCATAAGATTTATTGTCAAGGAACAGTAAAAATTACCCTAAAACAAATAATATATCTATAAACAAACTGCCATCAAAATCCTAACACAAAATGTAGCTCCCTAAATCCATCAAAATGTCTCCTAAAATGCTACCATAAAATTTATTAGCTCCCTAAATCTACGTCCAAATGATAAAATAAATTATATATTTGTAAAGAAACTATACTTTGACATTCGGAATCTCTAAATCCATCAAAATCTAGCTCAAAATCCTACCACAAAAGCTATTAACTCTCTAAACCTAGCTCAAAGTCATGAAATAAAAAATATATTTATAAAGAAACTATCCTATAGAATTCATTAGAAAAACAGGCAACTTATAAACTTGTATATTCTTTCAAAAAAATCATGAAACGAATGTAATAAATTAAGCATAATATTAAGAAATGAAGTGAGAGAATGAAATAGAATACCTTTATAACAACTGAGATGAAGGAAGCTTGCGCGAAATAGTGTAATAAAAAGGCCAGCACCTCCTAAGTTTAGGAGGCGCCATTGGAGAGGAAGAAGTGAGCTCTCGGTCTAGTGTTGTGTACTTGTGGTTGGGTGTGAGTCCGTGGAGAAAGAAGCTGTGCTAATTTATAGTCGTGGACATTTAGTCACGGTTGTAGGATTCAGCCGGGACGAAAGGAGTCCCGTGACAATGGTCGGATGGGGAAGATTTTCTGTCAGCTCTGTTAGTCCCGGGTGGTATCACCAACCTAGACTAAAGTTAGATCGTTGGTCCCGGTTGGTGATTCCAACTGTTTAGTCCTGGTTGGTGATACCAGCCGGGACTAAAGGAGCCAATAGGGAATCTTTTTCATTCGACCGTTCTGACCAGGACCAAAGGCCTTTTCGCCGTAGCTTGAATTTGAACCCGGGACTAAAGGGGCTTTAGTCTGAGGCCGAAGTCCAACCGAGACTAAAAGCCAGGATAGAAAGTGGTTTGTCTATTAGTGTTTACGGGATCCAACCACGAAAATCGTACGAAAATCGTAATTTCCGCTGACAGATGACTCCACAATCATGGAGACCGTATAATAGGCGCAATATACTCAACCACTTTGGAGACTAAGGGCGTCAAAAGCACATCGATCATCACTTCTGAAGGTTTATCCCAATTTTAAGAGTTTATGCTAATGAATAAAAAAATTCACTTCAACCCAAAATCACTTCTTTAATCTTTTCTATAATGAATAAGAATTATGGCTTGGTTAGTTCGAAAAATTGGTGCCAAGTCGGTGAAAGTTGATGCCAAGTTAAGTAGAAAGTTGGGACTAAACGAGGCCTTAGATGGAACTGTACCGAAAATCCCCTCACACAAGCATGTAATTCAGCAGGTGACCCGGCTTCACCGACACCTCATCTTTACGCAAACTCGCAAAAGCACATGGCAAATAATATAATTCAGGAAAGCGACGGGGTGGAAAAGAAGGTGACCTCCATCCGCGGCCACCACCGCTCGCGCCCATCTTCTCCTCGCGCACCTTCTAATCTCTCGCCGCATCCGCACAAGCGCAATCGCTCCTCTTCGCTAAGCGCCACCGTCGTTTCCGCCCCGCTGAGTAGGGCGGTGCGTGCGCCATGGCGTTTCTATTCGGCGCCTTCCTGGGCCTGTTAGTGGGCGTTGCCGTGGTGATGGCGTTCGCGCGCCTCGAGAACACCCGCGCCGAGCAGCGCCGCGAGCTGGTACGAGTCGATGTGCCGATTCCTCCCCTCGTTTTCCGATTCCTCGTCGCAAGCACTAGTTTGGTTCAGTTCGATTTGGTGGGTTTCGGCGGGTAATGTGGTTCCTGGATTTGAGGAGGTTGCTATGCGAGGAACTATATATTTAGCCTAGAGTCTATGTTGCTGATCGCCAAATTGAACCGACTGGCTTTGATAGGTGGCGGGAATTTTGGAAGTGAGGAGGCGTTGAGGTTGTGCCTTCCGAGTGGTGTGGAAGTTTGTGTGTGCTTGGCAAAACCTTGGTTGTCGTTCCCAATTGGGATTTTCGAATGAAATTCCGGGGCATGTTGGAATCAGCTGATCTTTAGGAGGTAGATTTGTCGTCCTTTTGAAGTGCATTGCAGGTTAATGATACTGATTGGCTTTTCAGCTCTGCATGATTCTGACGCTCATGTGGTGGTTAATTGCACTTCAGTTCAATGTATGCGTTGCGAATTTGATGTTATTTTGTTTTGAGGTTTATTCATCTCCTTTTTTTTGTGGAAATATACTTGGTTTTCTAGCATGGAAGAAAACAAACAAACAAATGGATATAGAGTGTTTGGTTTGTTTGTATTTTCGCATGATCTATGTCAAGTGTTATCTCCCAAATGCTAATTGTGGGGACACCTGGCAGGACACCTCCATGGCCTGTCCCCAGCAGCATGTGAAATATACCTTTATGACAAAAATTCAACCACATTAGTATTTTTGTTGACCACTGAAATTTTTAATTATGGATAAAATTCATATGAAACTTCAAAATTATGGTTGAAAATTTTGGCTAGACACTAGAAGGAAGAAGATAACATCAATGTTCGAACTGTAAAGTAATCTTAAACTGCAAAGTTCTTTTAAACTTAGTAGACAGCTTACTTTTTTCCATTGAGGGCTATGCCCAGATTTCATTGCCAAAACAACGAAATTACAGAGTCCTCTGGAGTTACAGAGTCACGACAAGTTTAGGAGCATCTCCCAAGGATGTTAGACAGGATGCTACCACCTCCACAAGTCCTAGAAGTACCAGAACAGATTGCCAAGCCGCCAACTGATAGACGGATAGGATTACAAAAGCCAGGAACACAATGCCCAGGCACAGGGCACTAGCGCAGCAGACGGAGGACTCCACAGGGTGTAGAAGAGCCTGAAGGTGTCACTGGAGAAGGACGATCCCAACGTCGTTTTCAGGGGCTTGTTGTGGATGTAGTTGTAGCGTAGTTGTCTTGTGAAGTTCAGCACCGTCCTCCAGAGCTTGTTTTTCTCCGGGGTCTTGAAGGTCTGATCATACAAATGATCTCAATAGGAAATCTGATTATTTTCTTATCAAAACAAGCACTATTCCTGGATTTTCATATTCCTCAACAGATTGCAGCTAATTTTTCATAAAGTGTCCCCCCCCTCCCCCCAAGGCAGGCAATGCTGCACCCATAACCAGTATTGTTCAAAGGAGGTTGGGCGGCAGGAGGCACCCAGCACCATTGCTACCAGGCTCCAGACATATTTTGCCATGGAGCAAACAGAGAACAGGTGATCAGTGGATTCTTGTTCTGGGCAGAATCTACACCTCGAGTCCCCCTGCCAGATACGTTTCAGCAGGTTATCATTTGTTAGGATCGCTTGTGAACTTGTCCTTTCGGATTCTTTTGTTGGGCTTATCGGTGTGATCACAACACAATTGTTTGTGTAGCGATTTAACAGAGAAGCTTCCGTTTTTGTCCCAAACCCACCTAGGGGTATCTGACTCACAGCCCATAGGGAAGGAGACGAGGATGTCTCTCAGTCTACGCAGATGCGTCTGATTTGTAGACAGCTTACTAACTGACCCAGCATTTTATTGTGCAAATTTGGTGTTGTGTGTTCTCATAGCACCCAAAAAGTTTAGCTGGTTTTAAGTGTTAACTGAAATGTTTGATGATTCCACCATTTCCATTGCTCCTGCCATCATTTTCAAATGAAGTGGGCACATTTCCTCCTGGATATTCTCTTTCTTAATATGGCTGTAACCTTGCTTGTTATGGAAACTGAAATATTCATATTGAGTAGTCTGTCGTCCTAATCACAGGATATTTGTGCACATCGACATTCTTTAGGTTCATGTCATTTGAATGATGATACACTGACGCCTAAGAATACTAATGGCCATTTGATGGAGAGATATAGGGAGCAGAAGAAGGACCTGCATATGGTCTTTAGGGTGTGTTTAGATTGTAGGAAAAAACACTGTAGCATAAGAAAAACACTGTAGCATTCGCTGGGAAACGTGTTTTGTGAGGAGAGAATAGCGAAAAGTTGGAATGAATAGTAAAAAGTTAGAATGAATAGTGAATAGTTGGGAATCTGAACATGGCCTTATTGACCTCGAGAAGACGTATGACAAAGTACCGAGAAATGTCATGTGGTGGGCCTTAGAGAAGCACAAAGTCTCAACGAAGGACATTACCCTCATTAAGGATATGTACAAGGATGCTATGACATGTGTCCGGACTTGCGATGGCGACACCACTGACTTCCCTATTAGGATAGGCCTACATCAAGGGTCAGCATTGAGCCCTTATCTGTTCGCTTTGGTGATGGATGAGGTCACTAGAGATATACAAGGGGATATCCCTTGGTGCATGCTCTTTGCTGATGATGTGGTGCTAGTCGATGAGAGTAGGGAAGGTGTTAATGAGAAGCTAGAGCTATGGAGACGCACATTAGAGTCGAAGGGGTTCAGACTTAGCAGGACCAAGACTGAGTACATGATGTGCAATTTTAGTGGGACTAGGCACGAGGATGGAGACGTTAACCTCGACGGACAGGTGGTCCCCCAAAAGGCTACTTTTCGGTATTTAGGATCGATGTTGCAACAGGATGGCGACATTGATGAAGATGTTAAGCATAGAATCGCAGCAGGCTGGATAAAGTGGCGTCAAGCCTCTGGCGTCCTCTGTGATCGGAGGGTGCCACAAAAGCTGAAGGGGAAGTTCTATAGGACGGCAGTTCGACCGGCGATGTTGTACGGGGCGGAATGTTGGCCTACTAAAAGGCGACATGTCCAGCAACTGAGTGTAGCAGAGATGCGGATGTTGCGATGGTCTTGCGGGTACACAAGAAGGGATAGAGTTCGGAATGAAGACATTCGGGAGAAGGTCGGGGTGGCACCCATTGAGGAGAAATTGACCCAACATCGGCTGAGATGGTTTGGACATGTCCAACGTAGGCCCTCGGAGGCGCCGGTGCGTATTGGGGTCCTAGGGCGGGCCAATAGTATAAAGAGAGGTAGAGGTAGACCTAGATTGACTTGGGACGAAGCGATAAACAGAGACCTTAAGGAGTGGAATATTTCCAAGGAGGTAGCTTTCGATAGGAGCGCTTGGAGACTAGCTATCAACGTTCCTGAGCCTTGAGCTTTATTTCTTGGGTTTCATCTCTAGCCTACCCCAACTCGCTTGGGACTAAAGGCTATGTTGTTGTTGTTGTTGTTGTATTTCCTGAGCAAAATGTATGAGGTATTGCTGTTCTGTGAACTGTATGGATCCATATCCTGTATAATTGAATTAATCTGCTATATGTATAGATGTCCTGGTTGGGTAGGATGTGGCCGTGCCTGTGGAATAAGTTGAATTTTAAAGAGGAATGTTCATCCCTTTTGGCATGGATCCTGATACTGGTGGGAAAATGAACACTGACATAAAAATTTTCTAGGAATGTGTATGCTATTTTTTCCTCCATTAGATGAATTTCATGAGTAAATGTGAGATGGGTTTTGTCTAGATCTGTCATTTGTTTTTAAATCACCATAATGCATATTTTGAAAGTAACTTTTGTATAAGTAAAACACAGCATACTAAATACTCCTAGGTGAACTCTTAATTTAGAAAAAGTATTCTCAGATTCAATGAATGATTTCAAATTCTATCTACAGGTACATGTGATTGCTAGCTCATTGTAAAACAAATGGAGAAATTATCTACTTAATTGAACATCCAAAGAAGTAAAATAAAAAAAAAGTTAGCTCATTGTAATTCTGGCCTTCATCTTGGGGGTTGCAGCGGTGCCAGGGACCAAGCTGGTATGAGAGGAGAGAGAGTGCAGACTGCAAAGACATGACCTCTTGCAACCCTCCTGTCATCATTGACCAGATAAGTTAAGGCATTGCTGAATTTTTCATATCAGCACATATAGGGCTAAGTTGAGGATGGACGCTGCTACGTTGGGATCTGGGAAGAAGGGTGCAGCTGTGCTTGCAGCTATTGTCTACTTTTTCATTGTTATAATTGGAGCTGTTTCTACATTCTTATTTTTTATAGAGCAAGATGGAATCTGCTTTTACTAGGGCTCCGTTTTTTTGTGTGCAAGGTTGTCTGGAAATCTAAAAGTCATTTCAACTTCTGGGACTGCACAAAGTAGTTGTCATGGGATCATGTCTTGTGCATTCTTTGTCAGATAAGTCCTAAGAAAATAATACATTGTAAACTATTGTCTGTACTAACTCAAAAAATGCAGTTGTGCATTCTTGGAGTTATCCATAGCCAGATGTAAAATACTAGAATCAACATATGCTCCTTACAATTCCATATGTAAGTTATCCTAGACTGTATGCCTACTTAAAAGCATTTCTCATTGGCCATTATTAGTATCTAAAGATTGACTGAATTGGCAATATGAGATCTGTTACAAGAATCACCATGGAATATACCTTCATGTTGCAAAGTTTCAGTGATTGTATCAATATAATTGAAACAAAGTGTGTGTACCTGGTGCCAAGGGCTCCCACAAAAGGTGGGTTTGGGGAAGGGAATTTTGCTGAATTTAGCAAACCCAAACCTCCAGGCCACAAGTAGAAATACTCTACCTCTGCTACAGGCCCACTCTTTCTATATATGTTGAAGCTTGGGGACATCTGAATGTTGAGAAGTGACATATATGTTATTCTGTGACAGAGCTGTTTTAGCTGGGTGTCAGGGGCTGCTGACTGGGTCTATTGGTCCAGGCGGCCAGGCCCATTAGGGTTAGGGTCAAGGGTTTTGCTTACGGGTTAAGTAAACCTCTCTATATAAGGAGAGATATATCAATCTAATCAAGCAAGAGATTAGAAGAAAACCCCTTCCCTCTTGCTGGCCGTGGGCAAAGCCCCGCGGCTGGCCTTCCTAGCGCCCCAAATCTTCAAATCCTAGTAGCAGCCTTCTTTCTTCCTCACATTCCAGCAGGGCCATAACAATTTGGTATTCAAAGCCAGTCTTCCTGCGCCCACGCTCCACCGCCACCGTCGCGGTGCAATCAGGGCTGCCCTACGGGATGCTACGCTCTGGATCGATAATGTTTCCAAACGCAAACACCATCGGGGTCGTCGCCATCATGTCCACCACGTCACCATCGACGACGGCTCCCTGGCCGATTGACCGTGTCACCTCCCGCCCTCTTTGTCGGTGCTTCCCTATGGTTACGGCTTTCCCCCACTTCAATATGCGGGTGCGTCTAGCGCCGTCATGGGTGTGCGCTTCCACAAGCCGGAGTTCCCGTGGTATGATTGACAAAGAGGAACCACATTATTGGCTTAGCTGTTGCGATCAGTTCTTCTGGGAAAAGGGGACCCTCGCGTCTGATCTCATCTAGCTCGCCTCGTACCATCTGTGGGGCATGGCCCAGGCCTGGTACTACGCCCTGGAACAAGGTGTGGGCAATCTTGGGAGAGGTTTTAGGTGCTCTGCCACCTCCGCTTCGGATCGCCATTCCACAACAATTGCCTTGCCGAGCTGGTGCGGCTACTGTCCCATGGCGCGATCCAGGATTACCAATAGTGCTTTAATGCCTGGTGTGCCACACAGCGCATGTTCTACTAACCTAGAAGGCAGATCCCTTCGTGGGTGGACTCCCGGACCACATTTGGGCCGACGTCGAGCTTCACGAACCTCCACAAAGCGTGCAGCCGGTGGACATCTCGACAAAGCCGGTAGGGCAGCTGCGTGTTGGCGGTGGACGGTGGTGCGGCTGCAGGCTGCAGCTCGCGGCTTCTTGGCGCGACGACGGCTACAGGCGGTGCGGCTGGAGGCTGCGGTGTGCAACTTCCTAGCGCGGCGACGGTTACAGAAGATGCTTCATAAGATGTGCGGCTTCCAGGTGCTGCGCACGGAGTTTGTCGTTTTGCTGGCAGGCGTAGCTGAACCAACTACTCCGACCTCGACGTTCCTTGTGGAGCGGAAGCGCAAAGTTCCTGCGGCTCGCGCTCTGTGCATCGCTGCCTCATCTCAACGGGGGCTGTTCGGAGCACACCTTCGCTGGCCTCCACCTCTGTGGGCGTCCTACAGTTCCCCGCTCCATGTCAGCTCCGGCTGCCAGGGCGTCCGTCGTTTTGATGGGCGTCTTGCGATCTTTGGTGTATGTACATGTGCATGTCTTCTACCTTATGTTGAGGAGTCAACGAGTATCAATTTTTAGAATAATAAAATAAGACGAGATGTAAAAGGCTTGTTTTAGGTGTTAAGTTAGGGTTGCTTCAAGTCTTTGTTATCAGTTGGTTAGGTTGCAGCTCGAGGACGAGCTGCATTTCGAGGAGGGGTGTAGTGTCAGGGGCGGTCAACTGGGTCTATTAGGACAGGTGGCCAGCAGGCCAGGTCCATTAGGGTTAGGATCGAAGGTTTTGCTTAGGGGTTAAGTAAACCTCTCTATATAAGGAGAGGAAATGTATCAATCTAATAAAGCAAGAGATTAGAAGGAATTCCCTCATGATCCAGCATGACCCACAGTCGGCCTTCCCAGTGCCTCAAATCCGCAAATTCCTAGTAGCAGCCTTCTTTCTTCCTCACGACCCAGCATGACCTTAACAGTGGGCCAGAAGAAAAGCTTCATTCACCTCTATAGTTTGCTTTCAAGTTTTTGACACCTACATAAGTTGCATATACCATGCTAACTATGTCCAATAATCACTTTATCTTAGCTTTACATATATATCTATACCTATTTTAATATTACTCCTAATTTAATGTTGCTAAATCCTCATGCAGCGTAAATCATGAATTAGTTGTATTTTACATTCCACCCCTTCATTAGGTTTTAATATTGTGCACAAGAAGTGATGCAATGCCTATGCTGTCTTTTGAGACACACAATCAATGTTCTTGTTTATTAATTAACTTTTGTGACTTTTTACCCATTACTCCTAATTAATTAATACCAATGTTGTAGGAATTATATATTGGAATCCTAGAACACGGTTGTTTCTTTACAGAGACATCTTCCTAGAAAATTCTAATGTAGGTTGTAGGAATGAAAGGAGTAATAGTATCCACCTATATTCGTACCATTCATGTTTAGAACCTGCCATTTATCCTGATTTAATTTATTTCCACAGGCTGTTATAGTTGCATCTTTCTCAAAGTTGAGTGTACAGGATTTGAGGAAACTCATCCCGCATGAGTTCTATCCATCATGGGTTTCATTCACGCAAAAGCAGAAGTTGAGTTTCTGCCTGTTCTTGCCGTTGACCTTTATGTTCATCAATACCATTGATACTGATACTGTGACTCTCTAATATGTACAGCTGAAATGGCTTAATCAAGAGTTAGTTAAAATCTGGCCATTTGTTAATGAGGTACTTTGGCAGGATCTTTCACTATTCCCACTTATGATGCTAACTGATTCGTTTACTCTTGATTTCGTGAATAAATTTGGTTATCGGTAATTGATGTAATAATGAAGACACATGTGGTTGTTGTAGGCAGCATCAGAGCTGATTAAAACTTCTGTCGAACCTGTTTTTGAGCAGTACAAGTCATTCATTTTGGCCTCCCTGCATTTCTCAAAGTTGACGCTTGGTACTGTTGCCCCTCATTTTACTGGTATGCTCTCTTTAGCCTCTACGGAACTCAAACTCTTGATTTTTTATTGTTCATTTTAATATTACAAGTGACCTTTATTTTAGTACATACAAAGTTGATGCTCTGTATGTATTATGATGTGAACCCGCTAAAGGGTTTGTTCCCGATCTTTCGAAGAGGTATGGCTAACTTCGATTTGGACTGGAGAGAGTTTCACGACCCGACTACAACCATCCATGAATGGTGCATCTTACCACCTGCTACACCAACTCCGGTGGTTGTTCACCGTCTTGTGGAGCATAATCAACAAAACCACTAGGGTAATCCTTGCAAGGAATCGAAGAACAAGTAGAACAAGTAACTCTATTGCAAATATGGAGATAATACCCAATCTGAAATAACAATGTTGGGGTTCTGAATTGAGTAGAATGGATGGTGTATTCAACATGCGTCTACACGGAAGCAATAACAACTTTATATAAACAGAACCCGATCTCTTTTGTGGCGGCGATAGATGTATATAAGTTGTAGGGGACGACAGGGACGTGGTGGGGCCTTTTTTCAACCCAAAGGATGCACCCCTAATGGGCCCCACTTGATATGGTGCATCGGACCAAAATTAGGTGATCCAACACCGTGGATAGAAAAGGTCTCTGTAGAAGAAACGCTGAGCTGAGCAAAAGCATGACACCAGCCAGGCAAAAACGTTCCTTCCAAAAAAGCTCGTGATCATAGAAGGGTGATGAACTCAGCGAACCGTGGCCATGACACGATGCCGAAATCCCGTTACATATGGTAGTACCACTGGGAGGCGACCCCTTTGAGGTGTAGGGAAGCCATCCGGACCTCTCGTCCATGGTGCCGTGGCCGCGGAAGATGTCACAATTGTTAATCCATGGCAGTGGATCTGTCTCGTTATCATAGGGAACGAGAGCTTGGGCGGCTGCAGTTGGTGTCGGTTGCCATCGTCGCGGCAGTTGAAGCGGCCGTGGTGACTGCCGCTGCCGCTCAGTTTGCGGCTCCGCCAGGCGGCAGCATGTCGCCGGTCACATCATAGTCCTCTTCGCCTGTCTAGGAACTTCTTCGTGCGTGTGATGCAATGATCATGGGAGTCCAGGCTCTTGTTGATGGTCGTGAGTTGTGCGATGATGCGGTCAAGCTTGGCGGAGTTGGACTAATGAACGCCGTCAGAGCCGGCTATGGTTGAAGATGGCGACGCCTCGACAGTGGGCTTTGATAATTGATACCAAATTGATATGACAATGAGGTCGTCGAGGCGAGCGCAATGGAGAACGCAACAAATAACGCGGTGGAGAGTTGATCTCGTCGGACGGCGAGGACACGTTCCTCGCCACCGTCGAAGATAACTTGCCCCCAAGGGAGAGTCTTTGTTCCTTGATGAATCTTCCTAATACAATCTACCGGCCTTTATAAATCAGGCCTTATTTCAATCTTAACTAACAAGCAAATAATCTGTTTCCCAACAAACTAAAATTCCTCTCCCCCGCAACTTTCCTTAATTTGAACCGAATCAGGCACTTGTAGATGGCCCCGTTGTGGACTTCTCTTTCTTCCTACGGCTGTATGTACGCTTATAGAAAAATGAGTCCACAACACTAGGTGTTATATTAGTGGTCTTTCGTGCCGAAGCTAGACGAGGCTTGGGCGTTGAGAGGTTTTAGGGTTTTCGATTAATCCATGGCCACCTTATATGAGCTGATGACCTAGGGTTACAAGTGGGTTGGAATCTAACATCTAGTCAATATACAAGGAAACAGATTGGATACGGTTTAAACTTATATCTTGTTATACCCAGCTATGAAGAGGAAAGGTGAGTAAGATATTCAGCAACTTTGTTGTGTACACCTTCGCGGACTGTACCTACCAGAGATGGCGTCGACAAGCAGCGGCATCTCTGAGGAGTAGCAGATTAGGCTGTGATTAGTTAGCAGCATCATTAGCATTGTTAGTGTTTGGTTGTTTCGGTTTCTGTTAGGCTCGGCGTTGATAGAAGCCAAAGGAACACTTGTGTTGGTTAAGCAAGAATTGGATCCTCAAGTTCAGAGCCACTGCGGAGGGTCATCCAGGCTAATCTTGTTTGTTATCCTTTCATCAGATCAAATAAAGCCTGCCGTATCAACCTCAGTTGCAAAATCAGGCCAGCCCTGTCCTCGGCTTATGAGTATTGCTTACATCAACCATATCAGCGCCAACGCCTCCTTCCTCCAGTTGGCCACCATAGGCTGGCCACACTGATCTTGTTCAATACCCCGTTCTCACAACTTTTCCATATGCACTATGCTCGCTTGTATCCTTGCATATGATAATTACATCCTCTAATCTATTTTGATACATCCAAGACAATTCTCTCAGAAATATTTCCATATTGATCAGTGTTATAGATTGAATGTTTTTTCTGTGATCCCACCACCGTCTTGGTTGTGTTGATATTTGGTTCTGCTGCTCAGTCTGGATATTTCCCTGTAGTCTGTATAACCATTTTAGGCAGCTGGAGAGGATCCTCATTTTTCTTTTTCGATTACTGACATATGATAATTTTCAGGAGTTGAAATCTTGGAGAGTGATGATTCTTCCATCACCATGGAACTCGAGTTGCAATGGGATGGCAATCCGAATATAGTACTTGACATCCAAACAACACTTGGAATTTCTCTTCCTGTACAGGTATTTGCAGTAATTGTAGCATGTATTAGAACAGAGAAGGGTATATAATAATGGTCCATTTTTTTGTTTTAGATGATTATTTTTGTTTCTTTTAACTTATTACAAATTCATTCTTGTCTTTATGTTTAACTTCATTTGGTCATCACCCCCTTCTGTAGTGATTACTTCGAAGATACCATTCCCTGTGATTACATCACATTATTTTTTTTTTGAGACTTTGTGATTATATCACATTATTTTTGAGACTTCAATTACCACCTGGTTAGTTTGCCATGCGTTCAACTATGTTCTTTCTATATAACGTCTCTTCCACCAAATCATCTTCTTCCTGCTGATTTTATGTTCTGTGAGTCCAATTCATCTATCTTTGGACAAGAACAAGATTTAACCTTGGTTTGGTGAAGGGTAACGTCGTGAGACATGAAAGGTGGAAGGGATAAAACCCTAATTATTTTTCAAAAGATACAATTCCCCTCATACATATTAGGGGGGTTTAACTTGACTCGTAATCAAACCTATTAGATTGGTTGTTTATAGACAGAACCCAATGTAATCACAATTGTCCTATGACTGGTGGAGCCAAGTGGCCCCTTTAATCTAATTTCCTAACCTGCCACTGACTTTCCTTTGCCCCTCCTCTGGTATGTCCTGCCGACCATTACAGATCAGCTGTTAGAAATTAACTGAGGTGGATAGAAGAGAATTAGACCAGCTGATCTAATACAAGGTGTATACAAGGCAGTACACCTATACATCCTAATACTCTGATATGGCAAGACTAGTCAGCATAAGGAACTGAAGACCACCGGCTCCCTGCTGTTGTTGCCCGATGGCTCCTGGATCCGTTCGTCCAATTGCCTTCAATGAAGATCCCTGAGATCCGTCATAGCAAACTCGACTGAAGACGCTCCGTGATGCGCCGAAGGAGATCTGGAGAGGAAGCTATGGTGTCCTAATACTTCCTGATTTTGTGCCAACTCTTCTCTTCATGTATCCCTTTGCTTGCTTTGGTAATATTGCTTTCAATATGATTCTGCAAAGTGTGCCACCTCCCCATAATTTCCTCCTTCCGAACAGTGGATCTTTCACCTTCAGACGTCATGTTCTGATGTTTTATAGGGTGCCTGCAAGCAGCACGTTCATGAATCATGATCAGCTAGATCTTGAACTTGCTTCCTCGTTCAAAAAAATCTGGAACTTGTTGTGGACATGCCGCATTGCATGGTGCAATCACATTGTGAAATGGCACGTTAGGTATGTTGACCACTCGTGCTACTAGTTTGAGAAGGCACTACTGAACCTCCGAAGCATAGGGTGGTGTATCCATTGATGTAGGAAACTCATGGTTAAGGTAAGGATTATCTCTGAGGTGCATGAGGATGTAGACATGGTGGAATTTGGTAACAAAAATGAGTTTCAACGAACAGTTTAGAGTAAGAATTTAGGAAAATATTTGGTTTCCATTTTCGACATGTCCTACAACTGAGTGTAGCAGAGATGCGGATGTTGCGATGGTCTTGCGGGTACACAAGAAGGGATAAGAGTTCGGAATGAAGATATTCGGGAGAAGGTTGGGGTGGCACCCATTGAGGAGAAAGTGACCCAACATCGACTGAGATGGTTTGGACATGTTCAACGGAGGCCCCCGGAGGCGCCGATGCGTACTGGGGTCCTAGTGCGGGCCAATAATGTAAAAAGAGGTAGAGGTAAGCCTAAATTGACTTGTGATGAGGCGGTAAATAGAGACCTTAAGAAAAATAGTTTCGATAGGAGCACTTGGAGACTAGCTATCAACGTGCCTGAGCCTTGAGCTTTGTTTCTTGGATTTCATCTCTGGCCTACCTTAACTTGCTTGGAAAGAAAGGCTATGTTGTTGTTGTTGTTGGAAATAAGACAGGGTATGGCCTCAGAAATAGGGTACTTGGCTACTTGCTAAAGTTAGTGACAGCCTTGTGGTACTGATTCAAGTATCCAGAGTTGTGTCCTTATCAATATTCTCAATTTATTCCTTTGTTCGAGCTGAATACTCCGCGTAATACATCGATGAAGAGAACAAGCCAACCTGTGGACAGGGTAAATAAAGTTTTGTTTCCTTTTTCTCAAAAGTGTTCAGGAAGAGTTGTCCTGGGGCCTAATTATTTTAGCTTGGGATTGTGAATATCTTTTATAATTGGCAAGCTGAAAAAAAGGGAAACAAGTCGGTTCTCACCCCAAATTGTTGCAATTCACAAGGCGGAACGTTATAATTCGACAACCTGCTCCCCAGAGCTTTGCATATTGTTACAATATACAAGCTGCTTTTCACAATCTACATGCTGAAACAAGTAGGGCTAGTCTCAGTATGATTTAATTGATTTATAGTTGCACTATTTTTATTTTGAAACGTCTAAACCATAGAAGCATCAGCTGTGTTAAGGCCCATATATCATCTAGGCCCATATTGGCCCGTATACATGCTATATATATGTCCATCTGGACTAATGGAGGATTATTCTATTGACTACAATCACCAAAGGTAACATGGAATCAGAGCATGGGTTAGGGTTAGGATTATGACTAAACTAATCCACCCCAAGATCCATTTTTTCGGGGCTGCAGCCGTCGGCTGCTGCTCGTGCGGCACGTCCGTTGCGTCGAGCGGCTCGTCGCCGGCCCAGTTCGTCACCGTCTGTCGCGGATCTCCGCAGTTGCCGCTCGTCGCGGACCTCTGCAATCGCCGCCCGTCGCGACGTCCTCTGCTCGCCGGTCGTCCTTTCGTCCCCCGCCCGTCGCGGCGCCCCACCTCCGTCGCGTACCTCGTCGTCGTTTGTCGCGGCATCCTCTGCCCGTCGCAGGGCCCCAACTCCGTCGCGCGCCTCGTCATCACTCGTCACGGCATCCTCTGTCCGCTGCCCGTTAGCATCATTGCCGTGAAGTGCTGCTACCCCTCTGTCCGCTGCAGCTCGTTCCTGCTCGTCGTGAACTCCTTCCGCTCGTCTTTGCCATCGTCATCTGTCTACGTCTCGTCCTCTGTTCTGGACTACCTCATCCTCCAAGTGTACTCCTCTGCACCATGTGGTAATTGCTCTACTGCTGCTTTCGGTCATGGCGCATCCTAGTGCAATCTCAGTTCCTCTGCAGTTTGATGGTCACAATTACAGAGAATGGGCCTTTTGTATTCAGACAGTACTAGGTGGTTATGGTCTTGTTTCCCATCTTACTAGCACTGCACCCGTTGCTCTGGCTGATAATTCTAATGCCAGTGCAATCACTACTTGGATTAATGATGATGGTAGGGTTAAAACTGCCGTAGTCACTAGTGTTAAACCTTCTTTGATGATGTGCCTTGAGCCCTTCCAGTCTGCCAAGGAGATGTAGGATTATTTAAAGAAAAGATTCGTTCAGGTTAGTGGTGCTCATCTTCACACACTGTTGCATGGTCTTCGTGAGCTTCAGCAAGATGTCATGACTATTGATGATTATTATAATGCTTTTGATCGTTTCATGGGACCAGTGCTGTCCATGGTTCCTCCATCTACTGCAGCATGTGATGGGTGTTCTAAGAAGACCAAATTCATTGAGCAGTTCCTAATGTATCAGTTTGTAATGGGATTAAGGTCTGAATTTGAGCCTGTTTGTGCGCAGGTTCTGAACACATCTCCCACTCCAGCTATTTCAGATGTTTTAGCCTCATTGACCGCTGAAGAGGCTCGACTTCGTTCCTTATCACCTGCTCCTCCGGTGATAGCACCTCGTAGTGTTCTTGCTGCTCATAAGGCTAGTACATCTGGTGGTGGTTCTTTTACACCTTGTGAGCATTGTAAGAAGACTACTCATCGCTCAGAGCATTGTTTCAGCAAGTACCCAGAGAAGCTAGCCGATTATCACACCCGTCGTGCTGCTCGTGGTCGCGGTACTACTGCCATGCCTAGGGGCTCTGTGTCTGTTGCTGCTGCCTCACCTGTTAGTGCTTCTCAGTCTTCGTGGGTACTTGATTCTAGTGCTTCCTTTCATGTGACCTCCGATCAATCTCAGTTGGTGGATTGCACAACAGTTCATGGTGACGCTTTTGTTCAGACAACTGATGGTACTTCTTGTTCTATTACTCACCAGGGTTCATTTTCTACTGCACATTTTTCTATACCTAATGTATCTCTTGTACCTCAGTTCTCCATGAACCTTCTCTCGGTAGGCCAAATTACAGATCAGAATTGTTTTATCGGATTTGATGATTCGTCTTGTTTTGTTCAGGATCGTCGAACTGGGGCTGTGATTGGGACTGGCCATCGCCGTAGAGATTCCTCTAATCTCTACATTTTGGACACATTGAGTCTTCGACCTTCCGCTGCCTCCACTGCTTGTGTGTCTTCCGTTCCATCAGCGTCCGCCTCCGCCTCATCCTTCGCCAAGTGGCATCACCGTCTAGGTCATCTTTGTGGGTCTCGTTTGTCCAACTTAATAAATAGTGGTTGTCTAGGACATACATATGTTGAGTCTAGCATTCAGTGTAAGAGATGTAGACTTGGTAAACAGACAACTTCCATATTCTTCTAGTAAATCTCACTCAGCTAGACCTTTTGACCTTATTCATTCAGATGTATGGAGCTCTGCAACTTTTCCCACCAAGGGTGGTCACAAATATTATGTTATTTTTATCGATGATTACTCTCGCTATACTTGGATTTATTTTATGAAACATCGTTTCCAGTTATGTGCCATTTACAAGTCTTTTGTTCGCATGATACATTCACCGTTTTCCACTTCCATTAAAATTTTTCGTTCTGACTCTGGTGGTGAGTACTTATATGGTGCTATTCGCCAGTTTTTGGCCTCAGAGGGTACTCTTCTTCGAATTTCTTGTGCTGGTGCTCATGCTCAGAATGGTGTTGCTGAGCGCAAGCATCGCCATCTCACTGAGACTGCTCAAACCCTTTTGGTTTCCTCTTTTGTCCCTTCTCATTTTTGGGGTGAAGCTATTTCCACTGCCGTATATCTAATAAACAGACAACCATCATCCAAATTATCTTGAAAATGTCCTGGTGAAGTGTTGTTTGGTATACCACCTTGCTACGACCATCTTCGAGTATTTGGTTGCACCTGTTATGTCTTGCTTGCACCTCATGAGCGGACTAAGTTGACTGCTCGGTCAATTGAATATGTGTTTCTGGGGTATAGTCCTTAATATAGGGGTTATCGTTGCTATGATCCTTTTGCTCGTCCACTTGATGTGACCTTTGATGAGAACCACCCTTTCTTTTATAACTCCACTCAATCCTCATATTCCACCACAGAGTCTACCACCTTTATGTGTCTTTCTCCACCTATTCCACAACCTTCATGTCACCCATCGCCTCCACCTCCATCTATTCCACAGTCTTCGTGTCACCCATTGTCTCCACCTCCACCCCCACCCCCTCCTCCACCCTCTAAACTCCCTATCACAAAGGTTTACACTCGTCGTCCCACAGTGCCTCCGTCTCATCTTCCTTCGGCCAATCCTAATGCTCCTACTTTAGAAGAACTTAACAATATTGATAAATCTCATGTTATTTCTGATGAGTCACTGGTTGGTCCGAGATATAATTTACGTGATCGTGCATATATTGGGCCTCCTGACATGTTGGGTTTTCCACGTGAGTGTTGTTCTTGCTGAACCATCTACTTACAAGGAAGCTTCTAGTATTCCTGAGTGGCAGTCTGCTATGTCAGAGGAGCTTGTTGCACTGGGCCGCACTGGCACATGGGATATCGTTCCTTTACCACCACATGCTATACCTATTACATGTAAATGGGTGTTTAAAATCAAGACCAAATCAGATGGGTCCATTGAGAGGTACAAAGCTTGTCTTGTTGCCCGTGGCTTTCAGCAGACTCAGGGGCATGATTATGATGAGACATTTGCACCAGTTGCGCATATGATTACAGTCTGTACTATGATTGCAGTGGCTGCTAGTTGTTCCTAGACTATCTCTCAGATGGATGTCAAGAATGCTTTTGTTCATGGTGGTTTACATGAGGAAGTTCATATGCAACGACCTCCTGGTGTTGATGTCCCAACCGGTTATGTTTGTCGTCTTCGTCGCGCCCTATATGGCCTCAAACAGGCTCCTCGTGCTTGGTTTGAGCGTTTTGTTTCTATGATAACGGCTACTGGTTTTTCACCTAGTCCTCGTGATCCAGCCTTATTTGTTCATATTTCTTCACGAGGTCGTACTCTTCTATTGCTGTATGTTGATGATATGTTGATCAAGGGTGATGATGCGGAGCATGTTTCCTTTGTCAAGAAACATCTTAGTGTTTATTCTATCCCCCTAGTAACTCATTTCAGCTTCATGCTTATTCAGACTCCACTTGGGCTAGTGATCCAACACATCGTCGTTCTGTCTATGGTTATTGCATTCTTCTTGGTTCTCCTCCTCTTTCATGGAAGTCCAAGAAGTAGATTGTTGTCTCTCACTCTAGTACAGAGGCAGAACTTAGGGCACTTGCTACTACTACTACTGAGATTATCTGGCTTCGATGGTTGTTAGCTGATTTTGGAGTTTCTTGTGATCCCCCACAATTCTTCTCTGTAGAACAATGGAGCCATCCAAATTGCTAATGATCTCGTGAAACATGAACTCACTAAGCGTATCGGTGTTGATGCCTTCTTTACACGGTCTCATTGTCATCAGAAGACTATTGATCTTCGGTATGTGCCATCAGAAGACTAAGCATATTGGACTGCTTTGGGGAAGCCTCGGGTCTCAGGACCAATTTTCAGAAAAGTTGTGCTATCCCAATCCGGTGTGCACAACCAGAACTCTCTGAAATCACTTCATCAATGGTTTGCACTTTAGCTGAGTTTCATTGCAAGTATCTAGGACTACCAATTTCAGATAAAAAGCTAAGGAAAGTTGACCTTCTTCCCTGTATTGAAAGGGTTGGTGACAAGCTACCAAGTTGGAAAGCAAACCTTATGAATATGGCAGGGCGTGCGGTTTGGGTCAGGTTCGTGATGTCGGCATTACCAATACATGTGTTGATTGCCATCAATGTCCCAAAATGGTTTACTAAATCCATTGACAAATACATGAGAGGATTTCTGTGGAAAGGTCGGCAACAAGTTAATGGAGGAAGTTGTTTAGTTGCTTGGGACAAGGTGCAAAGGCCCCTGGACTTGGGCGGCCTAGGAATTCCCAATCTCCAAATTATGGGGTGGGCATTACAAGCCCGTTGGCTTTGGTTCAGAAAAACAGACAAGGACAGACCATGGAGTAGCTTGGATATCCCTTTACATCAACATGCGACTCCTATATTTCAGATTGCCGTTGAAACTAGAGTTGGTAATGGCAGAGATACTCTATTCTATAAAGAAAGATGGATTATGGGTTGTTCAGTCAATGACCTCGCGCCTCTGGTAGTAGCGGCAGTACCAAACGGAACTCAGAATCAAAGATTTGTGGCAGATGCCTTACCAAACCAGAATTGGGCAAGGGATATACAAAGTGGACTCTCAATGATCGGCATATTTGAACTATTCCATTTGGCAAATACTTTGGTGGAGATTGAACTGGACGAAGAGGAAGATGGCCACATTTGGAGATTTGACATGTCTGGTCAGTACAAAGCAAAATCAACTTATAGAGCTTTCTTTAATGGGGCCATCTCCTTTGAACCATGGCGGCGAATCTGGAAGACTTGGGCCCCAGCAAAGTGCAAAATCTTCATCTGGTTAGCAGTGCGTAACAGATGTTGGACGGCAGATAGATTAGCCTAAAGGAATTTACCACACCCTAATCTCTGCCCCCTCTGTGATCAGGAAGAGGAGACTGTACAGCACATCCTTACCAATTGTGTGTTTGCAAGGGAATTCTGGTTCAAGTTGTTTTCCCCTTTCAGCCTGCAGGGATGTACACCAGTACAAGAAGAGATTTCTTTTGCTGAGTGGTGGAGAAAAAGTGCTAAGAAAGTTCAAAAGATCAAGAGAAAAGGTTTCAACTCTTTGGTTATTTTGGGAGCCTGGGTACTCCGGAAGCACCGCAACTTATGTGTGTTCAAGGGTGCTAACCCTTGCATAGATGAGCTGTTAAGGGCTTTTAGGGATGAACACCACCTTTGGTGCATGGCTGGTGCTCAGAGGCTAGCCTCTTTGAGTATTGGTCAGGTTGAGGCTGCTGGATAGATTGTTAGAAGGTAGTGTGTGAGGTCAGGTCTGTCCCTAGAGTTTTTTTTTTCTCTCTAGTCACATCGGTGTCTTTGTAAACCAGCCCCTCATAGCTCGATCCGGAGTGAGGGGGTGAGGCTTGTAAGGGATCGTTTTTTCCTCTTTACTAATATAATGATACACAGCTCTCCTGCGTATTCGAGAAAGAAAAAAAGAATTGCAGCTTGAAAATTTCTTCACCAAAGGACAAACTTGAGAGCATCATCGACTTCATTTGCTCAAACTCATCGTTTCTAATCCGCTTTGAGTTTCAGGGGGGGGGGTGTTAGGCCCATATATCATCTAGGCCGATATTGGCCTGTATACATGCTATATATATGTCCATCTGGACTAATGGAGGATTATTCTCTTGACTACAATCACCAAAGGTAACAAGCTGAACCACCGCGCTTACACCGTTACTTTCAAGAATAATTGTGTAAGCACAGTGGTTCAGTCGTATGGCTCTCCGTGTTGTCACAATTGTCTGAGATGCGCAGTTGGGCTATGCTAGTTTTGTAGGAAAACAATTTTTTTATATGATTGTATAATTATAGACTACCAAGTGTATGTCTGAACTTCTGCATGTTTAGGTGAAAAATATTGGATTCACAGGAGTACTTCGTCTCGTATTCCAACCTTTGGTGGCTGAATTCCCTTGTTTTGGAGCCGTTTGCTGTTCCTTAAGGGAGAAGGTACCACCTGGCCTTTCACGTTTATGATTCTCTTCGGAATGACCCTATTAGATTGCATGATTGGCATTAATTTTACTGCAGAGCAAGGTGGAATTTACCCTCAAGGTTATTGGTGGCGAAATGACTGCTATTCCAGGAATTTCTGATGCAATTGAGGTCTTTTTAGTACATCATCAGCTATCATTTTAGTATATAATCCTGCACAAATTACATTTGTTGAACAATTCAAGGGACAGTACGTGACGGAGACGCTAACATGGCCAATTACATTTTATTTACAATTCAGGGGACCATACGTGATACTATTGAGGATACACTGACATGGCCAAATCGCATAATTGTTCCCATTGTACCTGGAGACTACAGGTAATTCACATCACAAAAAATCTGGAAGTATATATGTTTCTGGATCGTGCAGAGTATGTTCATTCTTTCAGTGATTTGGAGCTGAAACCTGTTGGGGTATTAGAAGTGAAACTTGTGGAAGCTAGGGATCTGAAGAACAAGGACCTTGTGGGAAAGTCGGACCCTTTTGCTGTGCTATACATACGTCCATTGCGTGAGAAAACGAAGAAAAGCAAAACAATTGTAAGTGGATTGCTTTGTCTTGTTTAAGGAAGATGAATGTCATCCTGACTTTATTTTTCTGCAGAACAATGATTTGAACCCCATATGGAATGAGCACTACGAATTTGTGGTCGAGGACACATCTACCCAGCACCTGACTGTAAAAATTTATGATGATGAAGGGCTCCAAGCATCAGAGATCATTGGTTGTGCTCGAGTAGACTTAGCCGATCTACAGCCAGGAAAAGTGAAGGATTTATGGTTAGATCTTGTGAAGGACTTGGAAATTCAACGGGACAAAAAACCCCGTGGCCAGGTCAGCTGATGCACTTAGCATATCTTTTCCTTGCTTTGATACAGGTTACTTATGTATGAATTAGGAATCAATAGATATATTGGATACAATCATGATTCACCATAAAATTTACGAAACAAAATTAATAATCAGCTTTCCATTTCAAAACTTTGGGAAATTACGATAGTACTCCTGAATCTAACAAGCTTCCAGGTAAAGTAGCTAGCCAAATTACGGTCATATCAGCCATGACTGTATGTGCATCTAACAAGCTTCCAGGTAAAGTAGCTAGCCAAATTACGGTGGGTGCACATACAGTCATGGCTGATATGGTCGAAGCAGCCACCAGGTTTGTTTACTCCGCCTCCTTATGAGGCTACCTTCAGAGTTCAGACTAGTGTAAGTGTTGTGACTGTTAGGTACACTCAAAACACGTCACTTGGTCGTTTGTGGAGCTTGATTTAGAATAGAAAACAGCATCCTTTTGGATTGAAACTTGGTACATGTGTTAGTTCTATAAATTTTCAATTGATGGTATATGCTCATAAGGATTCTGGACAGAATTTGAAGTGTGCTGTTCAAAGATGCTTAATTGTTATGGCTCCTTTTTATTCCACAAAGCTGGTTGAGCACTTAAGCATATTATGAGGTAGTGTCATGGCCCTGCACGCAAGCAGCCCAACCTCACCTATAGGTGTCAGCGGGACTACAGGGCAGAGATAGAATGGAGCTAACCTCTAGAGTGAGGGCGACTAGCTGGTTCTTCCTGCTCTCTCATATACCCTAACCAAATCCATATCTTGGATGGATTCCATCCAGCCTCAGACCTCACCAGGGTACCACCACCACCTGGCCACCAAACCAACCGAAAGCCCACTAATCATGAATAAGTCCAAGCTGCTTTTGACCGAGAAGAATGGTTGATATATCAGTTTTGCACTCTGCAGAGGTTGCACACTTTCACCATGAGTCGTGCTTTCCTCTTACGCTGAAAACCACGAAAGGCGAACAGGTCATCACACTACAAGGCCTTTCAAAAGTAGTAGGTCCCCACCTAAGGACAGCTACTAAGGTTTCAGTGCTAACAATGGTATCTATTTTTCCCTCAACTGCAGAAGCCCCCTCTTGTGCCATTTATCTGTCCAACAATGCCAATAGGTGGGACAACTAATTAGCCAGCTAGGTCCAGCGCCATATAGACCTCGAGTTTAGATGAGCAAAATGAACTTTACTCTTAATTCTCATGCAAATGGAACCCCTTCTCATTGAATCTGTATTTTTCCACGTATCTCCAAAAACTTTTTAGGCGGGAGCATTTAATGTAGAACCCTCTCTCTCAAAATCTGCCAATGTAATTTTTATGCAGTTCCAATGTACTCCAAGATGAATCTGCCTTTTTTGAAGGTATCTGGTTGGTAGAAATGAGCATATAAGCAATCCTAATAGTTTTTTATGCTCTAACATGATGTCGGGTGCTAAAATACCCAGACTAGTTTAGGGCACATTATTCGGAGATCATGGGATGAAGCAACACTGTTGGATATAGCTCTGACAAATGGATGATAAGTAGATTCAATCTAGGTAATGACTTTTATCTGAAGCATCTAACAATCGCAAATCTTTGTAATGACTTTTATCTGAAGCATCTAACAATCGCAAATCTTTCTCTGAACATCCTTCGTGCCTGTTGCCAGCTCCAACACATGCAGTGCCTGCCTGTCCAAAGTCCAAACTTTATATACGGAATATGGCCCTACATGACATCCAATGCGACCAGTTTCAGTAGTATATGTTCGTTCTTTATTTTATATAGTTGTTGAACTTTGACTAAAATTTAGGTAAGAGGTAATAATGGTTCTCTCTGCTTTTTTTAGCAGGGAAGCTAATGATTTTGCATGTTTTTTTATTCTTCAGGTTCACCTGGAGCTTCTCTACTACCCTTACGCTAAGTATGAAGGGATTTCTAATCCTTTTGCTAATCAGATTCAACTGACGTCTTTGGAGAAAGTTCTCAAGACTGAATCAAATGGATATGATGTTAACCAGAGGAAAAATGTTATTATGAGAGGAGTTCTTTCGGTAATGGTTATATCTGCCGAGGACTTGCCACCAATGGACATTGGTGGCAAGGCTGACCCATTTGTCGTCCTGTACTTAAAGAAGGGAGAAACTAAAAAGAAGACAAGGGTAATTATCTTTCTCTATCTAATTTCTGTTTGGCCATATATTTTGTACCCTGACACAATGTAATACCATTGCAGGTTGTGACAGACACGCTAAATCCAATATGGAACCAGACGTTTGATTTTGTGGTAGAAGATGCACTGCATGATTTACTCATGGTGGAAGTATGGGACCATGATACATTTGGAAAGGTGCATTCCATCTCTTCTTGCATATTGTCTATCGTTTGAACTACCTTGATTTTTTATAGTTTTTACATATTCTGCCATTTTTCCTGTGTTCATCTTTTTTTTTTATGTTTAAGCATAATTGTGTGCTTCTTTTTGGTGTTCTAGACCAGATAAATATTCTGTTTAAGCATAATTGTGCTCATTGTACCCTTGAATATGAAAATACTGATTGACCTCCCAAATCTGTTGCCCTCGAACTTGTGCCTGGTCCTGTAATTCATGGCCTAACGTTACCTATTTATGTTGCAGGATTATATAGGGAGGTGCATCTTGACACTTACAAGAGTTCTACTAGAAGGCGAGTTCCAAGATACCTTTGTCTTGCAAGGTGCCAAATCTGGAAAACTTAACTTGCACTTCAAGTGGACGCCACAGCCAATCTACCGTGATCGTGACCGGGACCAGTGAATCCTGAATATACCTTAAATGGAAACGGAAAGGAAGATAAACGCATCATCCCCTAGGATGCCTAATTGCCTACCCTTCCTGTACGCAAATCCACACATGGAGGCGCATGATGAAAAAGAAAGGTCAGATTGACCTATAGTTTCGTTGCGAAAATGCATGAACCCGTATGAAATACGAATGGTCAAGTCATGAATGCATAGGAGAAATTGGGTTTGTTACATTTAAAATGCAGATGCAACATATGTTCGTTCATGTCATGTGGAGTAATGGGTAGGTAGCAAATACTCAGGCATCGAATGTGGTGCGAGTGGACGCTTACATGCTAGTTTCGTGCTATTCAAAATATTTGTGCAAAAGATAGTTTTTTATTATGTTCCCCGTTCTAATATTATGATTAACATATGGTTGTGTCCAAATTTAAGTTGAATATATGAGTTATGTTCCCCGTTATATGTTATGATTAACATATGGTTGTGTCCAAATTTAAGTTGAATATGAGTTCAAAAATACCGAGATGTGTATGCAACTTTAGTTATATGAAACTACGTGAAAGATATATCCAACTTTTAACAATGCATAATCTTATTTCCATAAAATAATTCAAAACCTTTTTGAAAAGCTTGTCGACCCAAAATACGTTGTCACAACATGTTTTGTAATTTTTTTATTAAGTTTTGATGTTATTATAATTATTTTGGTTGTAAATGTGAGATGGGAGGTTGACTTATCCCTTGGAGACAATTGATTTTTTCATATATCTTCAAAACATGTGCTAGAATGGAACATATGATTTTAAATATAGCTTTCATTTAATTTTTCAAAATTTTTTGGACGGGCACATAGTCCAACTTGTTCCTGATCAACATAAGGTTCGATAAGCCACTACTGAATTTAAAGATTTTGCTATAATCTGGTGGCAAGAATGTGCTTAGTTAAATTTACAGCCTACTTTATGGGAAGCGCTTAAGATAGGAATGTATGATCGTTTTGTTCTTGCATCTTATAAGCGTGATTGCGTAAGAAACCACAACGACTAGATCAGGGTGATATGTCTGTTCAGGAGAATTATGTAGAGCTTCAAAAGGGCATGCTTCGTTGTGGTGTAGTAGAGGATGCTGAGGACAAAGTGTGTCGTTTTTATGATGGTTTGAAACGTGAAATACAGGATATTGTTGACAATAAAACTTTAATACCATCAACCAGTTGTTCCAGCTTGCTATGCTTGCAGGAAAAGAATTGCAGGGACGACAACAGCAGCAGTCAGCTCAGAGCAGGAGCACTACCAACAGATCCTACATGCCCAAGTCCTTTTCGTCCAAAGGTGATTTCACGGCCGCGTTATCAGTTTCTACACGTTATACCTCACTCTCTCTTGCTCTCTTTTGCATGTTTGCTGCTATGATTTGATTGGGAGTCATGGGCATCAGCTTAACTCCTTTTCATTGCCATTTGAAAGCATAGGTGTTGTCATGACCATCATGTTGGACATGTCGATCAAATTGCCAAGGCCTCCCTAAGAGCAGGTGGCACCCTGTCATTAGCGCAACATCACATTCAACGGTGTCGGTGTAACCTTGTATGTTGAAGGTAACCTTCACTATATATTGCACTTTGACTTCACCACAATCGTTGAGCCATTGCGCATGATAGGGGTGAGGATGTTTGATCATGGTCAGACCCAATTTCTTGCACATTTCTTTGCTAGCAAGGTTTTGGCAGCTGCCACCATCAACTACTACCCCGACCAACTTGTCATTCACCTTGGCTTGGGTGTGGAATAAGTTGAACCTTTGTGCCTTTTCTTCTTCCTTGACCTAAACACTCAATGCCTTGGTGACTACAATGGTGTGTCCAGCTTCAAAAGAACAAGTCTTGTAGTAATCACCTTCAGCTTCTTGTGCATCATCAACATTGTCATTTTCAGTGGGGAATTCACACTCATCTTCACTAGCTGAATCATATTGTCCACACTCAGTAACAAACATAACTCGGTTATTAGGACAATCTTTGATGACATAGCCTCGGCCCAAGCACATAAAACATTGAATTCCACTACTCCTTGAGGTGGAACCCATTGTAGTATTGTTCTTTGAGGATGTTGGCCTAGCAGATTTTTTCACACTTGATGATGCATTGGAATTTTCAGCGGGTGTGGAGCGAGTGTTAGCATTGGAGCTTGTATTGGATGAGAACATGCCACGCCCCAAATCAAACTTGACTGTTTTTGGAGCACTTGATGAGACTCTTGAGCTGAAGGTAGAATGCTTCGTTGGCTTAGCATCATCATGTCTCTCAGCTTTCTGGGCAATGTGCACTAGCTCCACAACATTGTTGTAGGTCTGAAATTCCACAACACACTTGATTGGCTTGTTTAGACCGGAGAGAAAACGTGCCATGGACTGCTCTTCATCCTCTTGCACACGTGCTCTAATCATGACTTGCTCCATTTTCTTGTAATACTCTTTCACAGATTTGCTTCCTTGCTTTAAATTCTGCAACTTGTCAAAGAAATCACGTTTGTAATGCTTTGGAACAAAACGGGCTCTCATTTCCCTCTTCATTTCAGTCCATGTTGCCACCGGAAGTTCACCACTCTCATCTCTTTGATTCTGAATTTGTTCCCACCAAATAAGAGCATACCCATCAAAATCAAGCGCAGCGATGTGCACTTTCTTTTCCTCTGAATAATTGTGCACACGAAATATTTTCTCAATTTTCAGCTCCCATGTGAGATAAGCATCAGGGTCAGATGTACCCTCAAACTTAGACATGCTGAATTTGAGCTTTCCAAATTTCTCTTCATTGGGCTGATCTTGCACATTGCGAGGACGGCGTTGAAAATTATCATTGCGGAACAGCTGGAATGTTTCTTCATATTCAGTTTCATATGCAGTACCACCTGCACGCCCACGGCCTCTTCCTCGGCCAAATGCAGCACCACCTCTTCCTTCTCCACGCCCACGCCATTGGGCATTCTTTCTTCCTTGCTCTTCCTTTTGCAACCGAGCTGCATACTCTTCATCAATTTCATCTAGCTCTTCATCATGCACACTTTCATCACTAGTAACGGCTTCAAAGCTTTAACAACTTGTGCAATCATATTGTCTTTAACTGTCTTCATGCTTGCATTGAGTTGTTCATTGAAGTTATGCATCAATGTTTGCAGTTGCTCTTGTGTGACATACCGTGGCTCATCTTCATCTTCATCACCTGTCATGGTTAGTAGAAGAACAAGACAATAATTCTAAGATATGTGGTTTGGTGGAAATCACTCAACCTCACCATCTCTTACCACCGAAGCTCTTATGTCTCCTTGCTGAATTTGTGAGCTGCACTCACCTTGGTGGTAGTAGGCACAACAAAGGTGATAGATCAAGCGAATTCAAAGTCACAGTGCATCCTAAACATAGGCTTATATGAGGAGCTTGGAAGGTTATATATGTGGTAAACTGGTGGTACAATCTGAAACTTCAAGCTATTGTAAAGTTAAGTACAAATCCAATCAAGAGCAAATTCGAGTTGCTGAACTGAAAGCAATAGAAATGGTAGATTATATTTAGCAACTCACGCACAAGGATAAGAAACTTATTGCAGCAAAAAGGAAATGAGCTAAGGTGAAAAAATATGAGTCAAGAACTAAGCTCAATGCTGCACAAGTTAGAACACATCCAGACAATTGCTCCAAGATATCAAGTTAATTCCAACAATCAATATGGTGATCTCAGCACTTGTTCTTTCTTTCTTTTTTGTTTTTTTGTTTTATTTTCTACTGAGATCAGCACACTAGATTGTCCACAAAGTAGTTCTTTTGCTCAAAGTTATTCTCAGATTTAGCAAATTACAAAGCTCATAAGCAACAACATGTATATAATCTTTCTTTCAGCTGAGAAAGTTTGCTCAACAGTAGATCTGAAACATTCACGGATCTTAAACTTTATCAAGGCGATTGATTCACGTATTCAAGTCTGAAGACAAAAGATACTCCTCGAAATAAGCTTTCCAACGAGTACAAGAACACTCAAAATGGACTTCAGGGTAAAAGTTATGCTCGTTTTAGTGTATTGTGCTCAAACTTCAGATCTGGCCGCGAAATGGATCTGGCCGCGAAATGCAGAAGGTACCGAAATGCTTCAGATCACTCCCTAACATCGTTTTGGGTCCAATGGAGGCTATTGGGTATGTTCGTGCGAAAAAATTCAACAGAAGTTCGGTGTGCAAAACAGTGCATTCGGGTGCCGAAACACCCATTTTGCATCGATTTTCGTGCAGTAGGTAACCAAATGTTCCAAAACACTCCAAACATCATTTAGGGCCTAACGGAGTAGATTGGAAGTGTCCGTAGTGAAAAACCGATTTTGAAGTTCGTTGTTACGAGGCAGTGCATCTGGGCACTGAAACGGACCCGTTTTGCTCCGTTTTGCATGCAGAAGGTACCGAAACGCTCCAGATCACTCCCTAACATCGCTTTGGGTCCAATGGAGACTATTGGGTATGTTCGTGCGAAAAAAGTTCAACAGAAGTTCGATGTGAAACAGTGCATTCGGGTGCCGAAACACCCGTTTTGCTTCGATTTTTATGCAGTAGGTAATCAAATGCTCCAAAACACTCCCAAACATCATTTAGGGCCTAAGGGAGTAGATTGGAAGTGTCTGTTGCGAAAAACCCATTTTAAAGTTCGTTGTTACGAAGCAGTGCAAGCGGGCACGAAAACGGATCCACTTCCCTCTGTTTTGCATGCAGATGGTACCGAAACGCTCTAAATCACTCCCTAACATTGTTTTGGGTCCAATGGAGGCGATTGGGTATGTTCGTACAGAAAAGTTCAACAGAAGTTCGGTGCGCGAAACAGTGCATTCAGGTGCCGAAACACCCGTTTCGCTTCGATTTTCGTGCAGTAGGTAACCGAATGCTCTAAAACACTCCCAAATATCATTTAGGGCCTAATGGAGTAGATTGGAAGTGTCCGTAGCGAAAAACCTATTTTGAAGTTCATTGTTACGAGGCAGTGCATCCGGGCATAGAAACGGACCCGTTTCGCTCCGTTTTGCATGCAGGAGGTACCAAAACGTTTCGATCACTCCCTAACATCGCTTTGGGTCCAATAGAGGCTATTGGGTATGTTTGTACGAAAAAATTCAACAGAAGTTCAGTGCGCGAAACAGTGCATTCGTGGGCCGAAACACCCGTTTCGCTTCGGCTTTCGTGCAGTGGGTAACCGAATGCTCCAAAACACTCCCAAACATCATTTAGGGCATAAGGGAGATGATTGGAAGTGTCCGTAGTGAAAAACCCATTTTGAAGTTCGTTGTTACGAGGCAGTGCATCCGGGCACCGAAACGGACCCGTTTTGCTCCATTTTGCATGCAGAGGGTACCGAAATGCTCCAGATCACTTCCTAACATCGCTTTGGGTCCAATGGAGGCTATTGGGTATGTTCGTGCGAAAAAATTCAACTAAAGTTCGGTGTGCAAAACAGTGCATTCGGGTGCCGAAGCACCCATTTTGCATCGATTTTCGTGCAGTAGGTAACCAAATGTTACAAAACACTCCAAACATCATTTAGGGCCTAACGGAGTAGGTTGGAAGTGTCCGTAGCGAAAAACCGATTTTGAAGTTTGTTGTCACGAGATAGTGCGTCCGGGCACCGAAACGGACCCGTTTCGCTCCATTTTGCATGCAGAAGGTACTGAAACGCTCCATATCACTCCCTAACATCGTTTAGGGTCCAATTGAGGCTATTGGGTATGTACGTGCGAAAAAATTCAACAGAAGTTTGGTGTGCGAAATAGTGCATTCGGGTTCCGAAACACCCGTTTTGCTTTGATTTTTGGGCAGTAGGTAACCGATTGCTGCAAAACACTCCCAAACATCATAGGGCCTAACGGAATAGATTGAAACCCTCCGTAGAGAAAAACCCATTTTGAAGTTCGTTGTTACGAGGCAGTGCATCCGGGCACCGAAACGGACCCGTTTCGCTCCGTTTTGCATGCAGGAGGTACCAAAATGGTCCAGATCACTCCCTAACATTTCTTTGGCTCCAATGGAGGCTATTGGGTATGTTCTTACAAAAAAATCAACACAAGTTTAATGCGCGAAATAGTGCATTCGTGGGCCGTAACACCCGTTTCGCTTCGATTTTTGTGTAGTAGATAACCGAATGCTCCAAAACACTCCCAAACAACATTTACGGCCTAAGGGAGTTGATTGGAAGTGTCCGTAGCGAAAAAACCAATTTTGAAGTTCGTTGTTACGAGGCAGTGCATCCGGGCACCAAAACGTACCCGTTTCGCTCCGTTTTGCATGCAGAAGGTATCGAAACGCTCCAGATCACTCCCTAACATCGCTTTGGGTCCAATGGAGACTATTGGGTATGTTCGTGCGAAAAAAGTTCAACAGAAGTTCGATGTGAAACAGTGCATTCGGGTGCCGAAACACCCGTTTTGCTTCGATTTTCATGCAGTAGGTAATCAAATGCTCCAAAACACTCCCAAACATCATTTAGGGCCTAAGGGAGTAGATTGGAAGTGTCTGTTGCGAAAAACCCATTTTAAAGTTCGTTGTTACGAAGCAGTGCAAGCGGGCACGAAAACGGATCCACTTCCCTCTGTTTTGCATGCAGATGGTACCGAAACGCTCTAAATCACTCCCTAACATTGTTTTGGGTCCAATGGAGGCGATTGGGTATGTTCGTACAGAAAAGTTCAACAGAAGTTCGGTGCGCGAAACAGTGCATTCAGGTGCCGAAACACCCGTTTCGCTTCGATTTTCGTGCAGTAGGTAACCGAATGCTCTAAAACACTCCCAAATATCATTTAGGGCCTAATGGAGTAGATTGGAAGTGTCCGTAGCGAAAAACCTATTTTGAAGTTCATTGTTACGAGGCAGTGCATCCGGGCATAGAAACGGACCCGTTTCGCTCCGTTTTGCATGCAGGAGGTACCAAAACGTTTCGATCACTCCCTAACATCGCTTTGGGTCCAATAGAGGCTATTGGGTATGTTTGTACGAAAAAATTCAACAGAAGTTCAGTGCGCGAAACAGTGCATTCGTGGGCCGAAACACCCGTTTCGCTTCGGCTTTCGTGCAGTGGGTAACCGAATGCTCCAAAACACTCCCAAACATCATTTAGGGCATAAGGGAGATGATTGGAAGTGTCCGTAGTGAAAAACCCATTTTGAAGTTCGTTGTTACGAGGCAGTGCATCCGGGCACCGAAACGGACCCGTTTTGCTCCATTTTGCATGCAGAGGGTACCGAAATGCTCCAGATCACTTCCTAACATCGCTTTGGGTCCAATGGAGGCTATTGGGTATGTTCGTGCGAAAAAATTCAACTAAAGTTCGGTGTGCAAAACAGTGCATTCGGGTGCCGAAGCACCCATTTTGCATCGATTTTCGTGCAGTAGGTAACCAAATGTTACAAAACACTCCAAACATCATTTAGGGCCTAACGGAGTAGGTTGGAAGTGTCCGTAGCGAAAAACCGATTTTGAAGTTTGTTGTCACGAGATAGTGCGTCCGGGCACCGAAACGGACCCGTTTCGCTCCATTTTGCATGCAGAAGGTACTGAAACGCTCCATATCACTCCCTAACATCGTTTAGGGTCCAATTGAGGCTATTGGGTATGTACGTGCGAAAAAATTCAACAGAAGTTTGGTGTGCGAAATAGTGCATTCGGGTTCCGAAACACCCGTTTTGCTTTGATTTTTGGGCAGTAGGTAACCGATTGCTGCAAAACACTCCCAAACATCATAGGGCCTAACGGAATAGATTGAAACCCTCCGTAGAGAAAAACCCATTTTGAAGTTCGTTGTTACGAGGCAGTGCATCCGGGCACCGAAACGGACCCGTTTCGCTCCGTTTTGCATGCAGGAGGTACCAAAATGGTCCAGATCACTCCCTAACATTTCTTTGGCTCCAATGGAGGCTATTGGGTATGTTCTTAAAAAAAAAATCAACACAAGTTTAATGCGCGAAATAGTGCATTCGTGGGCCGTAACACCCGTTTCGCTTCGATTTTTGTGTAGTAGATAACCGAATGCTCCAAAACACTCCCAAACAACATTTACGGCCTAAGGGAGTTGATTGGAAGTGTCCGTAGCGAAAAAACCAATTTTGAAGTTCGTTGTTACGAGGCAGTGCATCCGGGCACCAAAACGTACCCGTTTCGCTCCGTTTTGCATGCAGAAGGTATCGAAACGCTCCAGATCACTCCCTAACATTGCTTTGGGTCCAATGGAGGCTATCGGGTATGTTCGTGCGAAAAAATTCAACAGAAGTTCGGTGTGCAAAACAGTGCATTCGGGTGCCGAAACACCTGTTTTGCATCGATTTTCGTGCAGTAGGTAACCGAATGTTCCAAAACACTAAAACATCATTTAGGGCCTAACGGAGTAGATTGGAAGTGTCCGTAGCAAAAAACCGATTTTGAAGTTCGCTGTTACGAGGCAGTGCATCGGGGCACCGAAACGGACCCGTTTCGCTCCGTGTTGCATGCAGAACGTACTGAAACGCTCCATATCACTCCCTAACATCGTTTTGGGTCCAATTGACGCTATTGGGTATGTACGTGCGAAAAAATTCAACAGAAGTTTGGTGTGCGAAATAGTGCATTCGGGTTCCGAAACACCCGTTTTGCTTTGATTTTTGGGCAGTAGGTAACCGGATGCTTCAAAACACTCCCAAACATCATAGAGCCCAACAGAGTTGATTGGAATTGTCCATAGCGAAAAACCCATTTTGAAATTCATTGTTACGAGGCAGTGCATCCGGGCACCGAAACGGACCCGTTTCGCTCCATTTTGCATGCAGGAGGTCCCAAAACGCTCCAGATCACTCCCTAACATCGCTTTGGGTCCAATGGAGGCTATTGGGTATGTTCGTACGAAAAAATTCAATAGAAGTTCAGTGCGCGAAACAGTGCATTCGTGGGCCGAAACACCCGTTTAGCTTCGATTTTCGTGCAGTAGGTAACCCAATGCTCCAAAACACTCCCAAACATCATTTAGGGACTATGGGAGTTGATTGGAAGTGTCCGTGGCGAAAAACCCATTTTGAAGTTTGTTGTTACGAGGCAGTGCATCCGAGCACCGAAACTGACCCGTTTCGTTCCGTTTTGCATGCAGAAGGTACCGAAACAATCCAGATCACTCCCTAACATCGCTTTGGGTCCAGTGGAGGCTATTGTGATGCGGACATCGACTACAACGAGTACGACAACAGCAGACATGGCGCCAGAAGATCAGGCATCTTTGGCTCAGGCGCCTTTCCCTTTGGCGCCTCTGGTCCAGGAGCCTCCTCCTCAGGCGCCAGAGGCCCAGGAGCTTCCTCCACTTGGGCCGATTACGCGGGCTCGCGCAAGAGAGTTGAACTACATTATGGTACTGAAGAATCAAGGCCCAGGAGAATAGACGACCGGCCCACTCGGAGGCCCGTGGTTGCGGCGGCCCACCTTCCGTAGCCGCCAGGGGCTGCGCCCCCTTTATTTAGTTAGACTACTCTTTTCATTTGCAACTTGAGTTTTGTTTTACGATTAGCCTCTACTAATTGGATCACGCGCAAATACGCGCTGACCTCTGTAATTCGGGACTCCACCTTCGAGTGATATGCAGATTGCTCGCCTCTTGTTTTTGTTTGTTCTTCGATTGCAAACAGGGATTGATCTTCGTGATCAGGCCGACCTTGCATCCGCAAGTTCGGTAAACACAGGGAGTTGGTTCAGCGATTGCATTGGCGCCTCCAGTTCACTCGTTGTAGTCGGATCGTGAGGGTCTACTTCCGCCCAAGTCCAAATTACCTCCACTCACCGAAAGATCGGGCACTCTGCCTCTATCAAGTGGTATCAGGATTTCAGGTTGATCGGTGAGTTTATCGAGTGTTTTCACTCTCCTATCATCCACAAAACCATATACATATTCTGGTTTAGACCTTTATCCTAGCACCTTTTGAGCCGCGCACTTTCATTCGATAATTTGCGTTGTTGAATTTGTGTGCTTCACGTGTTCATTTTGTTGCTGATCAGAGTTATCTCGTCCGCCGCCATCGCCGCTTCGCCGCCACCATATTCCCACCATCCAACCCTAGTTTCCACCTGTTCTTTCCCCTGCGCCACACCAGACCGAAACCCCCTTCGCAAACCCCCTCCCCACCAGATCCACCGAGCAGTCCATAGAGCAAACCCCCCCACCAGATCCACCGAGCAACCCACCGAGCAACCCACCGAGCACACCCCCCACCCCACCAGATCCCGCCGCTGCGTTCGCCATCGAGTTGTGCCGCCGAAACCCTGACTTGAGGTACCTTCAGTAAAACGGGCATAACTTTTCGCTCGTAACTCTGTTTTGGCTCAATTTTTAACCGCAGGTTCCTAACTCCGAGACAGGCCTAGCCACACCACCTTTGGTTGGTGTGGTTTCTCAAAAAATTAAAAAAAAGTCAGGAGCATAATTAAAAAAATTGATTACTGTGTTTGGACCTTTTCCGGCAAACACGTTTCATTTTCTGTAGACCACATACGGTCTCTGTTTCAGTTACTTGTTGTGGTTCCTATTCTGGTGCTCCTGATTGTGAGAAAAATATCAAAAAAATCAATCAAAAAAGGAAATCCAAATGAACTATGATTCTACTAGTGCCTTTTCGGGAAAATCTGTTGTACTATTTACGACACTGCCATTGTGCTAATTCTTTGAGTTTCATCGTCGTGCCTTGTTTTGCCCATGATCCTTGCTGCCACGCTTACCCCCGTGCGTGATATTTTGTTCAGCAACAAGTTGTACCGTGTTAGCACTATAATTCAACTTTGCATTATTGTTTTGATTGTGCTAACCCTTGGACTAAGTGAAGCCTACCCAGAACTCCACATATTTCTCCAACGAGCGGATTTCAGGGTCTCCAGGCAATCGCTCCTCCAATCTCTCACCGGTACTACTTGTTGGTTGCAGGTCCCCTCTGTGTGCTTGGTAAGAACAAATAAGAACTTGATAACAGCATGATAGTTGAGCGCCTTGTGAGCCAGTGATACACCTTGTTGTCTTTTGCTTGCTGCTGCGTTTTCTCTAACCATGGCAGGAGCCGAGGAGGAAAAGGATGCCAAATTGCTAACCATGCAGGCACAGGTTGATGGCCTCACCACGGACATCCAGACGATGCACGAACGTCTGGATTCGATGATCACTTCGTCCATCGAGCGGTTCGATCAGATCGACCTCGCTCAAGCTGCTACTTGAAACACCCTCGACACCATCATCGCTCGCCTCGACGGCCTCACCGTGTCGCTCACAGACCTCCAGAAAGACTACGGCGGTGACTCCAAATAGGACGGTAATCGCCCTCCTCGTGCCCGTCGTATTCCACGTCAACAAGATTCCTTTGCTAAAATTAAATTCAAGATTACACCTTTTATTGGCAAATATGATCCTGCTGCATATCTTGATTGGGAACTAGAGGTAGATCAGAAATTTGCATGCCATGATATTCCTGCTAGTTCGCAAGTTAAGGCTGCTATTAGTGAATTTCAAGAGTTTGCCTTGCTCTGGTGGCGTGAGTTTAAATAAAAAAATCCTGCTAGCCTTCCGACCAACTGGGCACAATTAAAAACTGTTATGCGACGTAGATTTGTGCCGTCATATTATGCTCGCGATTTGCTTAACAAAATGCAGTGTTTCCAACAAGGCCAACAGTCTGTGGAGACTTATTACCAGGAGCTGCAGAAAGGTATGATTCGTTGCGGCCTCGTTGAGACGGACGACGCCGCCATGGCACGCTTTCGTGGTGGTTTGAATCGAGATATTCGGGATATCCTCGATTTTACGAACTATGATAATATCACCACCTTGTTTGAATTTGCTCGAAGACCTACTCTAACTCTTTTGCAGGACGTCGCCTTTCCTCTGGCACCACCCCTGCTACCCCTGCGCCTGCACCTGCACCTGCTACACTGCGCGACCGCGCAACCACGTCTACAACACCTACGGCTACCGGCTCTACTACTTCGACCGCTTGTACGCGCGGCATCCAGTGCCACCACTACAAAGGTTTTGGACATGTCTTTCGGGACTGCCCCAGCAAACGCACCCTGATCATTCGCGATAATGTTGAGTATTCTACCGCTAGTGATTCAGAGGAACCTACACATACCCTGCTTTCCACTGACCATGCAGCTAGGAAGGAGGTTCACGTCAACCCCGGTGATGCTGATCGCTACGAAAGTCTTGTGGCACAGCGTGTTCTTAGTACGTAGGTTGCCACGCCCGAGAAGAACCAGCGTCACACCTTATTCCACACAAAGGGAGTTGTTCAAGATCGTTCCGTTCGCATCATCATCGACAGTGGCAGCTGCAACAACTTGGCAAGCACCGTGATGGTCGAGAAGTTGTCCCTGCCCACTCATAAGCATTCGCACCCCTATCACATTCAGTGGCTTAATGATGGTGGCAAGAACAGGGTTACCCAGTCGGTACGCGTTCCTTTTTCCATAGGCACTTACTCTGATTTTGTGGATTGCGATGTTATCCCTATGGAAGCATGTTCGTTGTTACTTGGTAGACCTTGGCAATATGATAATGATAGCTTGCATCATGGTCGTTCAAATCATTATTCTCTCCTGAGTAAAGGCCAGAAAATCATCATTCATCCCATGACGCCTGAACAAATTGTTAAAGATGATATTGCCCGTGCTGCTAAATCAAAAAATCAGCATGCACCCACACCGGCACCTTCTGCTAATTCTGAAATTAAGTTGCATGCTCCTGTTTTGATGGCCACCCGATCTGATTTTGATGAGCTACACGCTTCACAGTTACCCTACTATGTTCTCATGTGTGCTGGCTTGCTTGTTTCACTTGATGATGCACCACCTTTGGATATTCCCCCTGGGGTTACTCACCATTTGCAGGAGTACGCAGATATTTTTCTGAAGGACTTGCCGCCAGGACTTCCCATGCTTCGAGGCATTGAGCACCAGATTAATCCGTTCCAGGTGCACCTCTTCCGAACCGCGCACCGTACCGCACCAACCCGGAGGAGACAAAGGAAATTCAGTGCCAGGTACAAGCGCTGCTCAACAAGGGCTACATTCGTGAGTCTCTCAGCCCCTGTTCCATTCCGGTATTACTTATTCCTAAGAAAGATGGTTCCTGGCACATGCGTGTCGATTGTTGTGCTATTAATAACATCACTATTCGATATCGATATCCTATTCCTCGCCTTGATGATATGCTAGATGAGCTTAGTGGTGCCATTATATTCACTAAGATTGATTTGCATAGTGGCTACCACCAGATTCGTATGAAATTAGGTGATGAATGGAAAACGACTTTCAAAACGAAATTTGGCTTGTATGAATGGTTAGTTATGCCGTTTGGGTTGACTAATGCACCCAGCACATTTATGCGTTTGATGAATGAAGTTCTCAGACCCTTTATAGGCTTGTTTGTTGTTGTCTATTTCAATGATATCTTGATTTACAGCAAGTCTATGGAAGAACATTTGGGTCATTTGCGTGCTGTTTTTGACATGTTATGTGCGGCTAACTTGTATGGCAACATTGAAAGATGCATGTTTTGCACACAACGTGTCTCGTTTCTTGACAATGTTGTTACTCCATAGGGCATTGAGGTGGACAGCAGCAAGATCGACGCCATCCGGGAATGGCCCATACTGACGACGGTCACGCAGATTCGGAGTTTCCTTGGTCTTGCAGGTTTCTACCGCAGATTTGTGCGTGATTTCAGTCCTATTGCAGCACCTCTGCATGAGCTTACAAAGAAAGACGCGCCCTTCATTTGGAGCGATGCACAGGAGGTTGCATTCTGCACTCTCGAAGATAAGCTCACCCATGCTCCTGTCTTACAATTGCCTGCTTTTACTAAAATCTTTGAGCTTGAATGCGATGCCAGTGGGATTGGTTTAGGTGCTGTTTTGTTACAAGAGGGTAAACCGGTTGCTTACTTTAGTGAAAAATTAAAGTGGTCCTAGCTTGCGCTATTTACTTATGATAAAGAACTGTATGCTCTCGTGCGCACTTTACAAACATGGCAGCATTACCTGTGGCATCGTGAGTTTATTATCCACTCTGATCATGAAGCTTTAAACATATTCGAACCTAAACAAACCAGAATCGTCGTCATGCTAAATGGGTTGAATTCATTGAGTCCTTTCCGTACATTATTAAACACAAGAGTGGGAAGGAAAATATCATTGCTGATGCTCTGTCTCGCCGCTATACTATGCTTTCACGACTAGACTTCAAAATTTTTGGCTTGCACACTACAAAAGACCAATATGTTGATGATGCTGATTTCCGAGATGCTTTGCTCATTGCTTGACTGGTAAACCATGGGGTCAATTTCATATGCAGGATGGGTTCCTGATTCGAGCTAACAAGCTGTGTGTTCCAGCGACCTCGGTTCGTCTTTTGTTGTTGCAGGAAACACATGGCGGCGGCCTCATGGGCAACTTTGGCGTCTCCAAGATGCACGAGATACTGACCGCGCACTTCTTCTGGCCCCGGATGCGCCGCGATGTCGAGCGCCTTGTTGCACGCTGCACTACGTGCCAGAAAGCTAAGTCCCGTCTGAATAACCACGGTTTGTATATGCCTTTACCTGTCCCTTCGTCCCCGTGGCTTGATATTTCAATGGACTTTGTTTTAGGACTGCCTAGAACTAAGAAGGGGAGGGATACCATTTTTGTGGTTGTCGATCGCTAATCTAAAATGGCTCACTTTATACCTTGTCATAAAACTGATGATGCTAGCATGGTTGCTGAATTGTTCTTTCGAGAAATTGTTCGTTTGCATGGCATTCCAAATACATTTGTCTCTGATCATGATGCTAAGTTTCTCAGTCATTTTTGGAGATCACTGTGGAATAAATTGGGCACTAAATTATTGTTTAGTACAACATGTCATCCTCAGTCTGATGGGCAAACTGAGGTAGTAAATAGAACTTTGTCTACCATGCTTGGGGCTGTTTTAGACAAGAACTTAAAACGTTGGGAAGATTGTTTGCCTCATGTTGAGTTTGCTTTTAACCGTGCTACGCATTCTTTGACTAAGATGTGCCATTTTGAGGTGGTTTATGGTTATGTCCCGCGCGCGCCTATTGATTTATTTTCCGCTGATGCTGCCGATGCTCCCCACTTAGATGTTGTTGCCCATGTTGAGCAAATGATAAAGTTGCATGATCAAACTCATCAAAATATTGTTGCTGCGGACGCTCGCTATCAGGTTGCGGGTAGTAAAGGTCGCAAACATGTTACTTTTGCACCTGGTGATTTGGTTTGGTTGCACTTGCGCAAGGATCGCTTTCCTACTTTACGCCGTTCTAAATTGATGCCTCACGCCGCTGAAACTTTTAAAGTGCTAACCAAGATTAATGATAATGCTTATGTTCTTGACCTACCTGCGGAATTTGGTGTTTCCACTAGTTTTAATGTTGCAGATTTGACACCATGCGCGGGCGAGGATGAGGAGTTGCCGTCGAGGACGGCTTCGTTTCAAGAAGGGGAGGATGATGTGGACATCGACTACACTACGAGTACGACGACAGCAGACACGGCGCCAGACGATCAGGTGCCTTCTCCTCAGGCGCCTCTGGTCCAGGCGCCTCCCCCTTAGGCGCTAGAGGCCTAGGAGCTTCCTCCACTTGGGCCGATTACGCGGGCTCGCGCAAGAGAGTTGAACTACATCATGGTACTGAAGAATGAAGGCCCAGAAGAATAGACGACCAACCACCCCGTGGCCCATGGCTGCGGCGGCCCAGCTAGTGGCGCCTAGGGTTTTCCAACCCTAAGGCGCCACCTCCCGTAGCCGCCAGGGGCTGCGTCCCCTCTATTTAGATTAGACTACTCTTTTAATTGAAACTTAAGTTTTGTTTTACGATTAGCCTCTGCTAAACGGATCACGCGCAAATATGCGCTGACCTCTGTAATTCGAGACTCCATCTTCGAGTGATATTAAGATTGCTCGCCTCTTGTTCTTGTTTGTTCTTCGATTGCAAACAGGGATTGATCTTCGTGATCAGGCCGACCTTGCATCTGCAAGTTCGGTAACCATAGGAAGTTGGTTCAGCGATTGTATTGGCGCCTCGGGCTCTCTCGTCGTAGTCGGATCGTGAGGGTCTACTTCCGCCCAAGTCGAAATTATCTCCACTCACCGAAAGATCGGGCACTCCGCCTCTATCAAATTTCATTGCATAGTCTTCTTGAATGGCACAACTTATTATTTAGATATTTATTGAGCAGATGCATGCAAGAGCCAGAGACTGGCAGAACCATGCTAGGCCAACCTTATCAATACGACGATAGTACTTTGGAACATGCTTCTAATACCAAATACTCAACTACCGGACTACCCAATAATGAACATTAATTAATTAAACAAGCTTTAATGAATCCATTGAAATTAACCAACTAATTTTCCTGAATCAAGAAAGCATAAGCCATTGACGTGACCATACCAATTACTGATTGCCCATCTATCTACCACACTCACCTGAGGATATATTAGATTGATCCTGTACTTCAGAGTTCAGATCAGATACACCGTCGTCCTGCCGCGCGCACCCGAAGCGTGCTCGGCTCTTGGAGTTAATCCCGACCCCGACGTTGCCACAGCTGCGGTGATGCGGCCTGCCTCCGGAGTGGCCCACGGTGTGTCGAGGGTCCCGAGGACGATCAGTTGGAAACGTGATGGAGGGCGAAAAATTGCTGGCGACCAGTCCGTTTCGGCGAGCGGGCGAGTGATCTGCGGAGAATGAGGGCAAAGGCAGGGAAAGCGGAGGGAGGCGCGAGAGACAGGGTGATGGAATACGGAAGGGAGAAGAAAACTAGAAGGGGATATCACGTCGTACGCTAGAAAATCGGAAGGGAGCGATAGTTCCGGCGAGCAGGTGGATGATGCGTCGCACGGGTAGACGGACAGAAATTCTATGCATATGGGACATACTCCTGTCCCTGTACAGCACCACGCCGATGGGTGCCATCTGTCCACCGCCATCTACCTCCACACGATGACTAAACGAATCTCTATTAGCCTCTCCCTTGCTGCCGCCATCGACACATCTTCGACAATGGAGAATTGCTGCCACACCGACGATGGCTGTGTATGAAGAAAACCTATCAGATCAATCGGCCTCGTCTAACAGCATGTACTGCATCCAACAACATGTACTGCTTCCCACTCTTTCGTTGTTCAGGGCATCTCCAGCCGGGCCCTCATGTGGCCCCCTATCCCTTGATTCAGAGACCCAAGTGAAAAAATCAACTCCAGCCGGCCTCTAAATGGGCTACCATTTTATGGAGGCCTCTAATTTTTGGTCCAAGGCCCTAACTTTGGAGGCCCTCCATTCCAACCGACACCTCTTTTTTTCCTCTTCTCTCTCCTCTGTTCGCTCGCACCCCAGACCCCGACCCCGATTCGCTTGCCGCCGCCGCCGCCACCCAGACCTCGCCACCAAATCCGACCTCGCCATCGCCGGAGAACCTCGACCGCCCCTGGAGAAATCGACGCCATGGTTGGATCCACCCCTCTGGGGGTCGGACAGCCGACTTGTGGCACCGACGGCAACGGATCGAGCCAGACCAGGCCGCCGCCGCGCCTGGCCGGGGCGCCGCCTCCTCGCGGCATCTCCGGCGACGGGTGCCCTCCCCGACCGGCCGCACCTACCTCGGCATCCAAGAAACACCGTTCAACGTTCGTGGCACCAACATGACCGGCAGGTCCTCGTCCCAGCGGCGTCCTACTTTGCCAGATCCTCGACGCCGCGGTCGATCACGGTGGCGTCCGGCCATGCTAGGTCCCCGGCGCCGGTGAGAGCGATGTCTGGGCTTGGTTATCATGCACTTCTGTAAATTCTGATGCTCAACATGGCTGAGTTGTGGGTTGACAACAGAGTGAGATCTGAATCCTGGCTTCTTCTGTGCAAGAGGTACTTGTATGCTCCTGAAAGTTGTTTGCTACTTGTAAATCTGAATTACACTAAAGTGGATGACTGGTGCTTGTTGATTGTTGCATCGATCTGCACTAGCTGTGATCACCAATTCAGTGAGAATCTATGTTGGAGACTTGTGAATATATGTTGGAGTGTTCAGTTCGGTTCAATTCTGAAATATGTTACAATTTTATCTTCAGTTACTGGGCTCGCCAGGTCCTCGATGTGCCTAGCTGAATTTGCTATTTGGCTTATGTTCTATCTCAGTCTCAGTCTTATTTTCTTGATCACTAAAATTTACATCCATATCTGCACTTGTGTAGTAGAGAAGTTTGCATTCTGTCATTCTCTGTAAATTAGCATATATGGAGGCTATGAATGAGTTCAGAAGTAAATTTGTCAGTGTATTGGCTTGCCGTGTTGGTTAATAACTGAAAATCATCAAGTTCTTGCTATCTCCAAGCAACCTGACTTCCGTTGCTGGTGGTGAACAACAACCTGACTTCAATTGCTGGTTGCTGATGGTGAACAGGTTCTTAATTTGCTCATCGAAATTTTTGCATGGTTGTCTCGACTGCAGGCACCATGTCATTTTTCTAATCTCATAATTGGCCAAATTGAGCTGGTAGCTAAACAGCCACCTATGTGCAATGTTATCTCGACTACAGGCACCATGTTATTTTATTTTTAGAAGTTAAAAATTACTCAGCACAGGTAAGGAGAATCTAGTCCTGGAGAGTGGAGCTTCCATATATGCTGAAATTGCCTCTCCACTCGAGTTTTTTTCTGGATCAGATAGACGAAGAATGGACCCACAGGTTCAGTAATGTTACAGAAAAAGTTCAAAGGATCAGACAGCTACAGACTCAGAACCAAGTATCTTTGTAACCAGAAGAGGAGGCTTTTGTAGTTAAGTGAATTATGTCACAAGAAGCACAAGTATCTTTGTAAACCAGTTTGACATCGGTTTCAGTTACTGTAAAGCATCAGTTTGGGAAACTTCATTTAAACCAGAGAATTCTAAATTCTGTAGCTTTACAAAATGTAAATTTTAGTTTTATAAACAGTAAATTTTATCCCTAAATCAGAGAATTCTAAGATGTTACCACGCTGGAGTGCAAATTCAGCTGCAAGCTTTACACTCCCATTCATTGTTACAGGATTCAGAATCTGTCATTCTCGGATGCAAGACTGAATGAACCTATAATAGTCAACAGCTGTAGGCAAGATGAAGTTCAGTGAACTACTGCAAGTTTCACTTACTGTTTGCAAAGAGTAGAATATTATGAAAATGGTACAGATTTACATGCATAAAACCTAAATACAAAGGAAAAAAGAACACGGAAGTGTTTTGATCACTACAATATCTAACAGCTGAACAAAATTACAGCTGTTTACAGCTACTTGATCACAAAATGGTCACTGAAATTAGACAAAAAAACTGATCGCTGAAATGAGACAAAGTTATGAACTACCCAAAGATGCTCAACTCAAAATCACATCACAGTCAGAGAATTACACAACTGAACTAAAAACTCCTAGTTACATTACACAACTTAAAAACACATAATGTTCAGTCCTAAAATAGCAGTAGCAAAAAATGTCGAAATCTGAATCATCTTGAGGCTTCCACCACCACCACACTCCAGTCTCCTACAAGCCATAAGTGGTCTTCTGCTCTGTTTTCTTTCCATCCTCATTCCTGAACTAGAGGAGAAGCAAGCAGAAATGATGCATTGTTCATCAATACCCCACAGATGTAGTAGTAAAGCTTTGGTTTTTCAGGCTGCATACAGTGAAGATTATCTCATATATAGCAAGAAAAATCAGAGAAAATGCTGCATTGTTCATCCAACTCGGATGCATCAAAGATTATCTCATACAATTTTCGACTAGTTTTCACTGGATGAACAAGATGGTTTTACGTCGCCCCAAAATCCTTACACCAAAGCCATGCATATCGCAACGCAAAAAAGAACCTCCTACTAGTAGTCCACTATCTTACTCCTATGCAATTTTTGCACTTGTTGACACCTACATTATCCACTAAACACGCCCATCCACACGACCACACTGACAGCGACAAGCAGCTGAGATGAGCTGAGACTGAGATGAGCGGAGCTCCAAGATTCGAACAGCAACAACAGCCAACCGGCAATGCCGATGCCATGGCCAAGAGGTCACGAGTCACGACCTGGAGGAGACGGTGGCGGTGGCACTGAGCCCACGGGCGAGGTCATGGACGGCGGCGGCCGATGCCGCACAGCAAGGTGCAAGGCGGGCGGCGCGGGGAGAGGCGCCTGACGCGGGGGAGAGGCCAACGGGTGCGGGAGGGCAAGAGGGAGGACGGCGGCGAGGCACGAGGTCGCCGGCAGGTGCGAGCGCGGCGACGGCGAAGGGCGACCTCGAGCCCAATTTGGGCCTCTAAAAGTTTACGGGCTGGCCTGAAAGGAAAAAAAAAAGAGACCGAATTTTGAGGGCCCGGCTGGAGATTCTTTCAGAAAACTTATCACTCTTCTGTACAAGTGCATACAACAGCATGTACTGGCCTCCATGATGCTGGCCCAGCAACAGTCCTCGGAAGCATCGTGCATGCATGCGCCGCTCAAGCACCACTTGCCACCGCCGCCGTGTCAACGTTGAAGCCTGGACGATTGGCGTCGCTGCTGCACCTGCACGGCCCTCAATTCGGCTGCATGCTGGTGGACGGTCGTTCCTCACCTGCAAGCTACTGGACGTTCGTCGCCTGCATGCTGCTGGTCTGTATTGTGCAGTAGCGAGGACAAACAAACAGTCCTGCTAAGCAGTGAGTTTATATCTGCAAAACTGAAAGTGCAGGTAGTTCTGGGTGATCAACCATGCTCTGGCTGAACCCACATAACTGCCTGACCATGATCTGAACAGCTCAGGTTGGTCTGAAACACTGAAACACAGTTCAAACCCACACCTCAGCATCAAGGAAAAAATAACAGAAACACGTACCTGTCTGAACCATTGATTTGAACAGCTCAGGTTGGTCTCAAACACTGAAACACAGATCAAGCCCACACCTCAGCATCAAGAAAAAAAAATAACGGAAACACATAGCTGTCTGAGCATATGACCTCAAATTGACATCAACTCTGGTCACTTGTGCAGCAAAAATATCGACAAGACACGCATAAAGACTCTGAAACAACACATGTCCTGACACAGAGGCTGAACTACCATATATCAGATTCAGGAGCAATTAAGCAACATCCTCGGCAGATGAATTCTTGGTGCGGATTTTGTGTGTGTTGGGGGGGGGAGGGGAGGGGACAGCAAGGTTGGGGGCGAAATAGGCGACAGAAGCGTGGGAGCCAGGAAATCGGCGCGGGAACGAGGCTGAGTGTGTGAGAAGGAGGTGTGTAAGTGTGTTCTAGCGGCGATGACGAGTGAGGGAGGATAGGCAAAAATTCCTAGGGAAGCCGGAGGGATACCGAATGTGGATGGATGACCCTGCTTTTTGCCGAGTCTGTTGGATGACGTTTTTCTTTCTTTTCATTTTTTTAGTTAGCTCACTCCATATACAAGAGCTCTTGTAGATGCACTAAGACACTGCAACTTCATTGCTTTTTGCTCGATTTTGATACATTATTGATAGCATCGGCTACAATTATGAGTTCCCGTGGTCATATGATATTTGATTTTGCTTAAATAAACTTGAACAAATATCTCGTCAAATAGCCCTTTAGGAATATCTTTATGCTTAATTAAAGTAGAAAATAAATTTTGTGTTAATATTTTTGTAATGTAAAATTTGTGATGATATAAAATGCAAAGTATAAGAAAATTAATGCAGAAATTTATAGATAAGACTAAATAATGCACTTTTGAAGCTGAGTAAAATTGAGTTACGAGTTACACTATTATAATTGATATTTGCAGTTAGTCCGTTCTGTAACTTTTTTTCCCACTGTATAACATCTGCACTCGTCAGTAATTGTGCCGAGATGGCCACTGAACGCCATGTTTTCTCTACACACTGCGAGATTAGAGGGCTTACGGTGTGGCAGTTAGACAGAGACGTGAGGACGTGACGAGTATCTGCAGAGCTAAAAGACGAAGTTAGGACGTCAAGGGGTAACAAGCTCTGTCCTCGCAGAAGCTTTCGTCGCCACTGTGATCTGGAAGATATGTCTTATCGGCATCGAGGATGGCCTTGCCTCCCGGGCGGTTGCACGAAGCCGATGTGATCATCTTCTCCGCCGTCGACGACATATTCGCCAGGACGAAGCCCGCAGACATCGACGTTGGTCGCCGTCAACTGCAGCATATTCACGCCCATGCCCGTGGTCACCTACATGGTCGTCAACAGACGACAGGTACGTGCAAAGGGTTGAACCTATTGTGGATGGAGTGCAGCGTGTGGCTCGTCTCCATCGGGCTCTCGCAGAGACCTGATAAAACAATTTTGGATAGGACACTGAGAACTGGACCCGGGTTGCAGCATGCGTCCTCCATCTTTGGGTCCACCTACGCAGGTCAACAGCTGCGAAGCTCCTGGGTTAGATCCAATAATCATGGCCAGCATCTCCCACAAATCCTTCTCCACTGCCCCGGCCTTTCCTGAAAACGTGCTTATGCAGTTTTCTTTGACGCTAGGTCAAGGGACGGCGGCGACCACACCGAGACCACGACGGCGGCGGCTCGATGGATGACACACCCACGGAGACCATGACGGCAGCTGCCTCCGATGCCATACGCAAACACACCATGATGCCACCGCCTTCATCCACACACCATTCTTCCACGCTTCATCATCCAGGGTCTGCTCGCCATCCTGCTAAGGAAGCCTTCATCCAGGAAGATGACAGCGACGACGACGATGATGGCTGAGGGACGCTACGTTTTCTCCATAGCAGGTATATAGTATATGCTACTGTTGCGGTTAGTGATGGATGTCGCGCCTGCGATCCAGGATTGTGTTCCTTGCACAAAGTATTTATGTTATAGAAATTTCTACATGCTGATCATGGTAGAAGTCTGCCTCTTCTATTAGCTTTCCTACTTAATTAGATTAAAGAGATCTATAATGTTGATATTTGGATTATTTATCTAGTTATTGTTTTCTGAAATTTTAGTTCATTCAATAATCACCTGCTGGCACAATATATTTCTGTTGCTAATCCTTTATTCTAGCCTTGTATATGGTGTGTTCTCGCCTAAAAATTACTAGATGATTTCCGTATACATTGTTGTAGGAACTTAAAGTATGGTTTACATAAGCATTTTGTTCGAGCAAAAAGAATATATGCAGGACAACAACCGTTCCAATGATTATCACTTATATTCGTTGAACATCTTAAATAATTTAAATGTCAGTGTTCCTCTATGCATCAATAAGCAGTCCTAATTTCGTCAGCACAACCTCGTAAACCTGCTAACATACTATTACGCCCTCACTATTTATATTCCCTGATACATAAATATCTAACATACGATGTTGTTTGAGATCTATGTAATCTAAACTAAAGATGGATGGCTGAAACATGGCTTAAATATATTAGAAGCATTTACATGGTCTATAGATGTTCAGTATTTTTACATTTTAAGAGTCCATGCTTGTAGAGATTATTAATCAAAGTCTCATCATAATGAGAAAAATGTTAGGTTTTGTATTGCAATCGCGTTTTGCTAATTTTGTTAAATTCAATTCCAAGTACTATCTTACACCACACAATGATGTTTTCGTCCTCTATTGCACACAGGGAACCAATGACGGGGGAGATATGGAATTTTTTTCCAACCCAAGGGAAAACCTGAGGAAGACGTATTTGTGGAGGCTGAAGTAGACAAAGCCCATATCTCATTTCATAACCAGATACAATTTTTCCATTTTAGGTTTGCTTATTTTAGCTAATGTTCCTTGTCTTTCGGGCTGCACAGGTTATCTCAGGAACCGTTAACACTAGCTAGCCAAGTTCCGAGTGCACCAAATGTCGGCAAAAACTTTGTCAGACCACCACACGTAGAGGATGCAAGTATAGAGGTAAGATAAAAGCAAAAAAAGGTTTACTTATAAAATATGCAACAAGTTTACATATAAAATACAACTTGTTTACAATGAAGCTTTCATTTTGGCAGAATAATGAACCAGCAAGTGTGTTGACCACAGAAAAGATATTTGATGAAGGTATTACCATGACAAGACATCTTTTCCTGAAAAAGAATGGTGCGAGTGGGTCCTATGTTTCTACTTAACACCTACTGAGGACTCGTAATCAAAAGAAAAAAACAGCAGGTATGAATACAAATGTGATTTGTATTCATAATGATGGTTAATATGCTATGTATAAATGTCAATTAAATTTAATAAACCAATGGGGATCTTATCATCTTAAACCATATATGATATTTTTGCAGGGTGTTCCTTAATTTATATAATATAGTTGCTATATCATTATGATAGTTTGATTTGCACGTGAGCAGTTATTTCATGCACTTAGTCACTACGGTTCTCATTTTAAATTAATAAATTCAATGTGTATTCATGAATTGTAGGAACGTGCGGACAACCAAAATATTTAGAGAAAGCTTTATGCCTTTCAGATGGTGATGGACAGCTAGAAGAATGAAGAATTACAGAATGATTTATTAGGTGGTTGTCGGTGCTGATGGTGCATAAATACATCAATAAAAGAACTTGTTATTATGTTATTTTGCCAGAAATAGTTGCAAACTTGTTGTAAGAGATGATGTTTTTATTCTGTCATGGTTATGTTTATTTTAACAATACTCTGGTCATTGTGTTTTTACTTTGGCCAATACATATATTTGAAGTTTATGAATGTTGGAGCTCTTGGACGTGATAACGGACTATATACTTATGGCACAATTATTTTGTAACAACAATTAGATTCAAGCTATGAAACAAAACTAAAAAGGTGCCGGCCAAAAGGTACTCGTTGCAATAAAGCACTACACAAGCACTTTTTGTTGTTGCAATATAAATTATTGCTACAAACTTTATGTGTGGCTGTAGGATGTGTCCACCACCAACAATGATTCGTTGCATTTGCCATCTATTACTACCAACAATGATTCATTGCATTTTTCATCTATTACAATCAATAATGATTCATTGCATTTTTCATCTATTACAACCAACAATGAGTCGTTGCATTTTCCATCTATTATTGCCACCAAATTTATTACGTTGCAATATTTATTTGATGCAACAGCGCACACTACATGGCAATATGACCATATTCCCACGTAACAATAGGGTGGGTATAAATTTTTATTGCGACAAGTTCATTTGTGGGAATAATGTTGTATTGCAACAATGTTTTCATTGCAACAGTAATTGACACAGCGATTTTGCTGGTGGCAATATCCATGCTTGCAACGAAATCGTGGTTGCATTAAAACTACCATATTGCAACATCATATCCAAAAGGACGCAAAAACCTATTGCACCGTTTCAAATGCAACTACCAGCCGACCACGTCAAAATAGATGCAATTATTTCATATTGCAACCAAAACAGTCATATTGCAACCCAATATAGGCGTCACGAATAGGCTGGATCCTAGTAGTGCGAAACAGTGCATTCGGGTGTCGAAACACCCGTTTTGCTTCGATTTTCGTGCAGTAGGTAACCGAATGCTCCAAAACACTCCCAAACATCATTGGGCCTAACGGAGTAGATTGGAAGTGTCCGTAGCGAAAAACCCATTTTGAAGTTCGTTGTTACGAGGCAGTGCATCTGGGCACCGAAACGGACCCGTTTCGTTCTGTTTTGCATGTAGAAGGTACCGAAACGCTCCAAATCACTCCTTAACATCATTTTGGGTCCAATGGAGGCCATTGGGTATGTTCGTACGAAAAAATTCAACAGAAGTTCAGTGCGCGAAACAGTGTATTCGGGAGCCGAAACACCCGTTTTGCTTCGATTTTCATACAGTAGGTAACCGAATGCTCCAAAACACTCCCAAACATCATTTAGGGCCTAACGGAGTAGATTGGAAGTGTCCGTAGCGAAAAACCCATTTTGAAGTTCGTTGTTACGAGGCAGTGCATCCGGGCACCGAAACGGACCCGTTTCGCTCCGTTTTGCATGCAGAAGGTACCGAAACGCGCCAAATCACTCCCTAACATCGTTTTGGGTCCAATGGAGGCTATTGGGTATGTTCGTGCGAAAAATTCAACAGAAGTTCAGGGCGCGAAACAGTGCATTCGGGTGCCGAAACACCCGTTTTGCTTCGATTTTCGTGCAGTAGGTAACCGAATGCTCCAAAACACTCCCAAACATCATTTAGGGCCTAACGGAGTAGATTGGAAGTGTCCGTAGCGAAAAACCCATTTTGAAGTTCGTTGTTACGAGGCAGTGCATCCGGGCACCGAAACGGACCCGTTTCGCTCCGTTTTGCATGCAGAAGGTACCGAAACGCGCCAAATCACTCCCTAACATCGCTTTGCGTCCAATGGAGGCTATTGGGTATGTTCGTGCGAAAAAATTCAACAGAAGTTCGGTGTGCGAAACAGTGCATTCTGGTGCCGAAACACCCGTTGTGCTTTGATTTTCGTGCAGTAGATTGGAAGTAGATTGGAAGTGTCTGTGGCGAAAAACCCATTTTGAAGTTCGTTGTTACGAGGCAGGGCATCCGGGCACCGAAACGGACTCGTTTCGCTCCGTTTTGCATGCAGAAGGTACCAAAACGCTCCAGATCACACTCTAAGATCGCTTTGCATCCAGTGGAGGTCATTGGTTATGTTCGTACGAAAAAATTCAACAGAAGTTCAGTGCGCGAAATAGTGCATTCGGGTGGCCAAACACCCATTTTGCTTCGATTTTTTTTACAGTAGATAACTGAATGCTCCAAAACACTCCCAAACATCATTCAGGGCCTAAGGGAGTTGATTGGAAGTGTCCATAGCGAATAAACCATTTTGAAGTTCGTTGTTACGAGGCAGTGCATCCGGGCACCGAAACGGACCCGTTTCGCTCCGTTTTGCATGCAGAAGGTACCGAAACGCGCCAAATCACTCCCTAACATCGTTTTGGGTCCAATGGAGGCTATTGGGTATGTTGGTGCGAAAAAATTCAACAGAAGTTCGGGGCGCGAAACAGTGCATTCGGGTGCCGAAACACCCGTTTTGCTTCGATTTTGTGCAGTAGGTAACCGAATGCTCCAAAACACTCCCAAACATCATTTAGGGCCTAACGGAGTAGATTGGAAGTGTCCGTAGCGAAAAACCCATTTTGAAGTTCGTTGTTACGAGGCAGTGCATCCGGGCACCGAAACGGACCCGTTTCGCTCCGTTTTGCATGCAGAAGGTACCGAAACGCGCCAAATCACTCCCTAACATCGTTTTGGGTCCAATGGAGGCTATTGGGTATGTTGGTGCGAAAAAATTCAACAGAAGTTCGGGGCGCGAAACAGTGCATTCGGGTGCCGAAACACCCGTTTTGCTTCGATTTTCGTGCAGTAGGTAACCGAATGCTCCAAAACACTCCCAAACATCATTTAGGGCCTAACGGAGTAGATTGGAAGTGTCCGTAGCGAAAAACCCATTTTGAAGTTCGTTGTTACGAGGCAGTGCATCCGGGCACCGAAACGGACCCGTTTCGCTCCGTTTTGCATGCAGAAGGTACCGAAACGCGCCAAATCACTCCCTAACATCGTTTTGGGTCCAATGGAGGCTATTGGGTATGTTCGTGCGAAAAAATTCAACAGAAGTTCGGGCGCGAAACAGTGCATTCGGGTGCCGAAACACCCGTTTTGCTTCGATTTTCGTGCAGTAGGTAACCGAATGCTCCAAAACACTCCCAAACATCATTTAGGGCCTAACGGAGTAGATTGGAAGTGTCCGTAGCGAAAAACCCATTTTGAAGTTCGTTGTTACGAGGCAGTGCATCCGGGCACCGAAACGGACCCGTTTCGCTCCGTTTTGCATGCAGAAGGTACCGAAACGCGCCAAATCACTCCCTAACATCGTTTTGGGTCCAATGGAGGCTATTGGGTATGTTCGTGCGAAAAAATTCAACAGAAGTTCGGGGCGCGAAACAGTGCATTCGGGTGCCGAAACACCCGTTTTGCTTCGATTTTCGTGCAGTAGGTAACCGAATGCTCCAAAACACTCCCAAACATCATTTAGGGCCTAACGGAGTAGATTGGAAGTGTCCGTAGCGAAAAACCCATTTTGAAGTTCGTTGTTACGAGGCAGTGCATCCGGGCACCGAAACGGACCCGTTTCGCTCCGTTTTGCATGCAGAAGGTACCGAAACGCGCCAAATCACTCCCTAACATCGTTTTGGGTCCAATGGAGGCTATTGGGTATGTTGGTGCGAAAAAATTCAACAGAAGTTCGGGGCGCGAAACAGTGCATTCGGGTGCCGAAACACCCGTTTTGCTTCGATTTTCGTGCAGTAGGTAACCGAATGCTCCAAAACACTCCCAAACATCATTTAGGGCCTAACGGAGTAGATTGGAAGTGTCCGTAGCGAAAAACCCATTTTGAAGTTCGTTGTTACGAGGCAGTGCATCCGGGCACCGAAACGGACCCGTTTCGCTCCGTTTTGCATGCAGAAGGTACCGAAACGCGCCAAATCACTCCCTAACATCGTTTTGGGTCCAATGGAGGCTATTGGGTATGTTGGTGCGAAAAAATTCAACAGAAGTTCGGGGCGCGAAACAGCGCATTCGGGTGCCGAAACACCCGTTTTGCTTCGATTTTCGTGCAGTAGGTAACCGAATGCTCCAAAACACTCCCAAACATCATTTAGGGCCTAACGGAGTAGATTGGAAGTGTCCGTAGCGAAAAACCCATTTTGATGTTCGTTGTTACGAGGCAGTGCATCCGGGCACCGAAACGGATCCGTTTCGCTCCGTTTTGCATGCAGAAGGTACCGAAACGCGCCAAATCACTCCCTAACATCGTTTTGGGTCCAATGGAGGCTATTGGGTATGTTGGTGCGAAAAAATTCAACAGAAGTTCGGGGCGCGAAACAGTGCATTCGGGTGCCGAAACACCCGTTTTGCTTCGATTTTCGTGCAGTAGGTAACCGAATGCTCCAAAACACTCCCAAACATCATTTAGGGCCTAACGGAGTAGATTGGAAGTGTCCGTAGCGAAAAACCCATTTTGAAGTTCGTTGTTACGAGGCAGTGCATCCGGGCACCGAAACGGACCCGTTTCGCTCCGTTTTGCATGCAGAAGGTACCGAAACGCGCCAAATCACTCCCTAACATCGTTTTGGGTCCAATGGAGGCTATTGGGTATGTTCGTGCGAAAAAATTCAACAGAAGTTCGGGGCGCGAAACAGTGCATTCGGGTGCCGAAACACCCGTTTTGCTTCGATTTTCGTGCAGTAGGTAACCGAATGCTCCAAAACACTCCCAAACATCATTTAGGGCCTAACGGAGTAGATTGGAAGTGTCCGTAGCGAAAAACCCATTTTGAAGTTCGTTGTTACGAGGCAGTGCATCCGGGCACCGAAACGGACCCGTTTCGCTCCGTTTTGCATGCAGAAGGTACCGAAACGCGCCAAATCACTCCCTAACATCGTTTTGGCTCCAATGGAGGCTATTGGGTATGTTGGTGCGAAAAAATTCAACAGAAGTTCGGGGCGCGAAACAGCGCATTCGGGTGCCGAAACACCCGTTTTGCTTCGATTTTCGTGCAGTAGGTAACCGAATGCTCCAAAACACTCCCAAACATCATTTAGGGCCTAACGGAGTAGATTGGAAGTGTCCGTAGCGAAAAACCCATTTTGAAGTTCGTTGTTACGAGGCAGTGCATCCGGGCACCGAAACGGACCCGTTTCGCTCCGTTTTGCATGCAGAAGGTACCGAAACGCGCCAAATCACTCCCTAACATCGTTTTGGGTCCAATGGAGGCTATTGGGTATGTTCGTGCGAAAAAATTCAACAGAAGTTCGGGGCGCGAAACAGTGCATTCGGGTGCCGAAACACCCGTTTTGCTTCGATTTTCGTGCAGTAGGTAACCGAATGCTCCAAAACACTCCCAAACATCATTTAGGGCCTAACGGAGTAGATTGGAAGTGTCCGTAGCGAAAAACCCATTTTGAAGTTCGTTGTTACGAGGCAGTGCATCCGGGCACCGAAACGGACCCGTTTCGCTCCGTTTTGCATGCAGAAGGTACCGAAACGCGCCAAATCACTCCCTAACATCGTTTTGGCTCCAATGGAGGCTATTGGGTATGTTGGTGCGAAAAAATTCAACAGAAGTTCGGGGCGCGAAACAGCGCATTCGGGTGCCGAAACACCCGTTTTGCTTCGATTTTCGTGCAGTAGGTAACCGAATGCTCCAAAACACTCCCAAACATCATTTAGGGCCTAACGGAGTAGATTGGAAGTGTCCGTAGCGAAAAACCCATTTTGAAGTTCGTTGTTACGAGGCAGTGCATCCGGGCACCGAAACGGACCCGTTTCGCTCCGTTTTGCATGCAGAAGGTACCGAAACGCGCCAAATCACTCCCTAACATCGTTTTGGGTCCAATGGAGGCTATTGGGTATGTTCGTGCGAAAAAATTCAACAGAAGTTCGGGGCGCGAAACAGAGCATTCGGGTGCCGAAACACCCGTTTTGCTTCGATTTTCGTGCAGTAGGTAACCGAATGCTCCAAAACACTCCCAAACATCATTTAGGGCCTAACGGAGTAGATTGGAAGTGTCCGTAGCGAAAAACCCATTTTGAAGTTCGTTGTTACGAGGCAGTGCATCCGGGCACCGAAACGGACCCGTTTCGCTCCGTTTTGCATGCAGAAGGTACCGAAACGCGCCAAATCACTCCCTAACATCGTTTTGGGTCCAATGGAGGCTATTGGGTATGTTGGTGCGAAAAAATTCAACAGAAGTTCGGGGCGCGAAACAGCGCATTCGGGTGCCGAAACACCCGTTTTGCTTCGATTTTCGTGCAGTAGGTAACCGAATGCTCCAAAACACTCCCAAACATCATTTAGGGCCTAACGGAGTAGATTGGAAGTGTCCGTAGCGAAAAACCCATTTTGAAGTTCGTTGTTACGAGGCAGTGCATCCGGGCACCGAAACGGACCCGTTTCGCTCCGTTTTGCATGCAGAAGGTACCGAAACGCGCCAAATCACTCCCTAACATCGTTTTGGGTCCAATGGAGGCTATTGGGTATGTTGGTGCGAAAAAATTCAACAGAAGTTCGGGGCGCGAAACAGTGCATTCGGGTGCCGAAACACCCGTTTTGCTTCGATTTTCGTGCAGTAGGTAACCGAATGCTCCAAAACACTCCCAAACATCATTTAGGGCCTAACGGAGTAGATTGGAAGTGTCCGTAGCGAAAAACCCATTTTGAAGTTCGTTGTTACGAGGCAGTGCATCCGGGCACCGAAACGGACCCGTTTCGCTCCGTTTTGCATGCAGAAGGTACCGAAACGCGCCAAATCACTCCCTAACATCGTTTTGGGTCCAATGGAGGCTATTGGGTATGTTGGTGCGAAAAAATTCAACAGAAGTTCGGGGCGCGAAACAGTGCATTCGGGTGCCGAAACACCCGTTTTGCTTCGATTTTCGTGCAGTAGGTAACCGAATGCTCCAAAACACTCCCAAACATCATTTAGGGCCTAACGGAGTAGATTGGAAGTGTCCGTAGCGAAAAACCCATTTTGAAGTTCGTTGTTACGAGGCAGTGCATCCGGGCACCGAAACGGACCCGTTTCGCTCCGTTTTGCATGCAGAAGGTACCGAAACGCGCCAAATCACTCCCTAACATCGTTTTGGCTCCAATGGAGGCTATTGGGTATGTTGGTGCGAAAAAATTCAACAGAAGTTCGGGGCGCGAAACAGCGCATTCGGGTGCCGAAACACCCGTTTTGCTTCGATTTTCGTGCAGTAGGTAACCGAATGCTCCAAAACACTCCCAAACATCATTTAGGGCCTAACGGAGTAGATTGGAAGTGTCCGTAGCGAAAAACCCATTTTGAAGTTCGTTGTTACGAGGCAGTGCATCCGGGCACCGAAACGGACCCGTTTCGCTCCGTTTTGCATGCAGAAGGTACCGAAACGCGCCAAATCACTCCCTAACATCGTTTTGGGTCCAATGGAGGCTATTGGGTATGTTGGTGCGAAAAAATTCAACAGAAGTTCGGGGCGCGAAACAGCGCATTCGGGTGCCGAAACACCCGTTTTGCTTCGATTTTCGTGCAGTAGGTAACCGAATGCTCCAAAACACTCCCAAACATCATTTAGGGCCTAACGGAGTAGATTGGAAGTGTCCGTAGCGAAAAACCCATTTTGAAGTTCGTTGTTACGAGGCAGTGCATCCGGGCACCGAAACGGACCCGTTTCGCTCCGTTTTGCATGCAGAAGGTACCGAAACGCGCCAAATCACTCCCTAACATCGTTTTGGGTCCAATGGAGGCTATTGGGTATGTTGGTGCGAAAAAATTCAACAGAAGTTCGGGGCGCGAAACAGCGCATTCGGGTGCCGAAACACCCGTTTTGCTTCGATTTTCGTGCAGTAGGTAACCGAATGCTCCAAAACACTCCCAAACATCATTTAGGGCCTAACGGAGTAGATTGGAAGTGTCCGTAGCGAAAAACCCATTTTGAAGTTCGTTGTTACGAGGCAGTGCATCCGGGCACCGAAACGGACCCGTTTCGCTCCGTTTTGCATGCAGAAGGTACCGAAACGCGCCAAATCACTCCCTAACATCGTTTTGGGTCCAATGGAGGCTATTGGGTATGTTGGTGCGAAAAAATTCAACAGAAGTTCGGGGCGCGAAACAGCGCATTCGGGTGCCGAAACACCCGTTTTGCTTCGATTTTCGTGCAGTAGGTAACCGAATGCTCCAAAACACTCCCAAACATCATTTAGGGCCTAACGGAGTAGATTGGAAGTGTCCGTAGCGAAAAACCCATTTTGAAGTTCGTTGTTACGAGGCAGTGCATCCGGGCACCGAAACGGACCCGTTTCGCTCCGTTTTGCATGCAGAAGGTACCGAAACGCGCCAAATCACTCCCTAACATCGTTTTGGGTCCAATGGAGGCTATTGGGTATGTTGGTGCGAAAAAATTCAACAGAAGTTCGGGGCGCGAAACAGTGCATTCGGGTGCCGAAACACCCGTTTTGCTTCGATTTTCGTGCAGTAGGTAACCGAATGCTCCAAAACACTCCCAAACATCATTTAGGGCCTAACGGAGTAGATTGGAAGTGTCCGTAGCGAAAAACCCATTTTGAAGTTCGTTGTTACGAGGCAGTGCATCCGGGCACCGAAACGGACCCGTTTCGCTCCGTTTTGCATGCAGAAGGTACCGAAACGCGCCAAATCACTCCCTAACATCGTTTTGGCTCCAATGGAGGCTATTGGGTATGTTGGTGCGAAAAAATTCAACAGAAGTTCGGGGCGCGAAACAGCGCATTCGGGTGCCGAAACACCCGTTTTGCTTCGATTTTCGTGCAGTAGGTAACCGAATGCTCCAAAACACTCCCAAACATCATTTAGGGCCTAACGGAGTAGATTGGAAGTGTCCGTAGCGAAAAACCCATTTTGAAGTTCGTTGTTACGAGGCAGTGCATCCGGGCACCGAAACGGACCCGTTTCGCTCCGTTTTGCATGCAGAAGGTACCGAAACGCGCCAAATCACTCCCTAACATCGTTTTGGGTCCAATGGAGGCTATTGGGTATGTTGGTGCGAAAAAATTCAACAGAAGTTCGGGGCGCGAAACAGTGCATTCGGGTGCCGAAACACCCGTTTTGCTTCGATTTTCGTGCAGTAGGTAACCGAATGCTCCAAAACACTCCCAAACATCATTTAGGGCCTAACGGAGTAGATTGGAAGTGTCCGTAGCGAAAAACCCATTTTGAAGTTCGTTGTTACGAGGCAGTGCATCCGGGCACCGAAACGGACCCGTTTCGCTCCGTTTTGCATGCAGAAGGTACCGAAACGCGCCAAATCACTCCCTAACATCGTTTTGGGTCCAATGGAGGCTATTGGGTATGTTGGTGCGAAAAAATTCAACAGAAGTTCGGGGCGCGAAACAGTGCATTCGGGTGCCGAAACACCCGTTTTGCTTCGATTTTCGTGCAGTAGGTAACCGAATGCTCCAAAACACTCCCAAACATCATTTAGGGCCTAACGGAGTAGATTGGAAGTGTCCGTAGCGAAAAACCCATTTTGAAGTTCGTTGTTACGAGGCAGTGCATCCGGGCACCGAAACGGACCCGTTTCGCTCCGTTTTGCATGCAGAAGGTACCGAAACGCGCCAAATCACTCCCTAACATCGTTTTGGCTCCAATGGAGGCTATTGGGTATGTTGGTGCGAAAAAATTCAACAGAAGTTCGGGGCGCGAAACAGCGCATTCGGGTGCCGAAACACCCGTTTTGCTTCGATTTTCGTGCAGTAGGTAACCGAATGCTCCAAAACACTCCCAAACATCATTTAGGGCCTAACGGAGTAGATTGGAAGTGTCCGTAGCGAAAAACCCATTTTGAAGTTCGTTGTTACGAGGCAGTGCATCCGGGCACCGAAACGGACCCGTTTCGCTCCGTTTTGCATGCAGAAGGTACCGAAACGCGCCAAATCACTCCCTAACATCGTTTTGGGTCCAATGGAGGCTATTGGGTATGTTGGTGCGAAAAAATTCAACAGAAGTTCGGGGCGCGAAACAGTGCATTCGGGTGCCGAAACACCCGTTTTGCTTCGATTTTCGTGCAGTAGGTAACCGAATGCTCCAAAACACTCCCAAACATCATTTAGGGCCTAACGGAGTAGATTGGAAGTGTCCGTAGCGAAAAACCCATTTTGAAGTTCGTTGTTACGAGGCAGTGCATCCGGGCACCGAAACGGACCCGTTTCGCTCCGTTTTGCATGCAGAAGGTACCGAAACGCGCCAAATCACTCCCTAACATCGTTTTGGGTCCAATGGAGGCTATTGGGTATGTTGGTGCGAAAAAATTCAACAGAAGTTCGGGGCGCGAAACAGTGCATTCGGGTGCCGAAACACCCGTTTTGCTTCGATTTTCGTGCAGTAGGTAACCGAATGCTCCAAAACACTCCCAAACATCATTTAGGGCCTAACGGAGTAGATTGGAAGTGTCCGTAGCGAAAAACCCATTTTGAAGTTCGTTGTTACGAGGCAGTGCATCCGGGCACCGAAACGGACCCGTTTCGCTCCGTTTTGCATGCAGAAGGTACCGAAACGCGCCAAATCACTCCCTAACATCGTTTTGGGTCCAATGGAGGCTATTGGGTATGTTGGTGCGAAAAAATTCAACAGAAGTTCGGGGCGCGAAACAGCGCATTCGGGTGCCGAAACACCCGTTTTGCTTCGATTTTCGTGCAGTAGGTAACCGAATGCTCCAAAACACTCCCAAACATCATTTAGGGCCTAACGGAGTAGATTGGAAGTGTCCGTAGCGAAAAACCCATTTTGAAGTTCGTTGTTACGAGGCAGTGCATCCGGGCACCGAAACGGACCCGTTTCGCTCCGTTTTGCATGCAGAAGGTACCGAAACGCGCCAAATCACTCCCTAACATCGTTTTGGGTCCAATGGAGGCTATTGGGTATGTTGGTGCGAAAAAATTCAACAGAAGTTCGGGGCGCGAAACAGCGCATTCGGGTGCCGAAACACCCGTTTTGCTTCGATTTTCGTGCAGTAGGTAACCGAATGCTCCAAAACACTCCCAAACATCATTTAGGGCCTAACGGAGTAGATTGGAAGTGTCCGTAGCGAAAAACCCATTTTGAAGTTCGTTGTTACGAGGCAGTGCATCCGGGCACCGAAACGGACCCGTTTCGCTCCGTTTTGCATGCAGAAGGTACCGAAACGCGCCAAATCACTCCCTAACATCGTTTTGGCTCCAATGGAGGCTATTGGGTATGTTGGTGCGAAAAAATTCAACAGAAGTTCGGGGCGCGAAACAGCGCATTCGGGTGCCGAAACACCCGTTTTGCTTCGATTTTCGTGCAGTAGGTAACCGAATGCTCCAAAACACTCCCAAACATCATTTAGGGCCTAACGGAGTAGATTGGAAGTGTCCGTAGCGAAAAACCCATTTTGAAGTTCGTTGTTACGAGGCAGTGCATCCGGGCACCGAAACGGACCCGTTTCGCTCCGTTTTGCATGCAGAAGGTACCGAAACGCGCCAAATCACTCCCTAACATCGTTTTGGGTCCAATGGAGGCTATTGGGTATGTTGGTGCGAAAAAATTCAACAGAAGTTCGGGGCGCGAAACAGCGCATTCGGGTGCCGAAACACCCGTTTTGCTTCGATTTTCGTGCAGTAGGTAACCGAATGCTCCAAAACACTCCCAAACATCATTTAGGGCCTAACGGAGTAGATTGGAAGTGTCCGTAGCGAAAAACCCATTTTGAAGTTCGTTGTTACGAGGCAGTGCATCCGGGCACCGAAACGGACCCGTTTCGCTCCGTTTTGCATGCAGAAGGTACCGAAACGCGCCAAATCACTCCCTAACATCGTTTTGGCTCCAATGGAGGCTATTGGGTATGTTGGTGCGAAAAAATTCAACAGAAGTTCGGGGCGCGAAACAGCGCATTCGGGTGCCGAAACACCCGTTTTGCTTCGATTTTCGTGCAGTAGGTAACCGAATGCTCCAAAACACTCCCAAACATCATTTAGGGCCTAACGGAGTAGATTGGAAGTGTCCGTAGCGAAAAACCCATTTTGAAGTTCGTTGTTACGAGGCAGTGCATCCGGGCACCGAAACGGACCCGTTTCGCTCCGTTTTGCATGCAGAAGGTACCGAAACGCGCCAAATCACTCCCTAACATCGTTTTGGGTCCAATGGAGGCTATTGGGTATGTTGGTGCGAAAAAATTCAACAGAAGTTCGGGGCGCGAAACAGTGCATTCGGGTGCCGAAACACCCGTTTTGCTTCGATTTTCGTGCAGTAGGTAACCGAATGCTCCAAAACACTCCCAAACATCATTTAGGGCCTAACGGAGTAGATTGGAAGTGTCCGTAGCGAAAAACCCATTTTGAAGTTCGTTGTTACGAGGCAGTGCATCCGGGCACCGAAACGGACCCGTTTCGCTCCGTTTTGCATGCAGAAGGTACCGAAACGCGCCAAATCACTCCCTAACATCGTTTTGGGTCCAATGGAGGCTATTGGGTATGTTGGTGCGAAAAAATTCAACAGAAGTTCGGGGCGCGAAACAGTGCATTCGGGTGCCGAAACACCCGTTTTGCTTCGATTTTCGTGCAGTAGGTAACCGAATGCTCCAAAACACTCCCAAACATCATTTAGGGCCTAACGGAGTAGATTGGAAGTGTCCGTAGCGAAAAACCCATTTTGAAGTTCGTTGTTACGAGGCAGTGCATCCGGGCACCGAAACGGACCCGTTTCGCTCCGTTTTGCATGCAGAAGGTACCGAAACGCGCCAAATCACTCCCTAACATCGTTTTGGCTCCAATGGAGGCTATTGGGTATGTTGGTGCGAAAAAATTCAACAGAAGTTCGGGGCGCGAAACAGCGCATTCGGGTGCCGAAACACCCGTTTTGCTTCGATTTTCGTGCAGTAGGTAACCGAATGCTCCAAAACACTCCCAAACATCATTTAGGGCCTAACGGAGTAGATTGGAAGTGTCCGTAGCGAAAAACCCATTTTGAAGTTCGTTGTTACGAGGCAGTGCATCCGGGCACCGAAACGGACCCGTTTCGCTCCGTTTTGCATGCAGAAGGTACCGAAACGCGCCAAATCACTCCCTAACATCGTTTTGGCTCCAATGGAGGCTATTGGGTATGTTGGTGCGAAAAAATTCAACAGAAGTTCGGGGCGCGAAACAGCGCATTCGGGTGCCGAAACACCCGTTTTGCTTCGATTTTCGTGCAGTAGGTAACCGAATGCTCCAAAACACTCCCAAACATCATTTAGGGCCTAACGGAGTAGATTGGAAGTGTCCGTAGCGAAAAACCCATTTTGAAGTTCGTTGTTACGAGGCAGTGCATCCGGGCACCGAAACGGACCCGTTTCGCTCCGTTTTGCATGCAGAAGGTACCGAAACGCGCCAAATCACTCCCTAACATCGTTTTGGCTCCAATGGAGGCTATTGGGTATGTTGGTGCGAAAAAATTCAACAGAAGTTCGGGGCGCGAAACAGCGCATTCGGGTGCCGAAACACCCGTTTTGCTTCGATTTTCGTGCAGTAGGTAACCGAATGCTCCAAAACACTCCCAAACATCATTTAGGGCCTAACGGAGTAGATTGGAAGTGTCCGTAGCGAAAAACCCATTTTGAAGTTCGTTGTTACGAGGCAGTGCATCCGGGCACCGAAACGGACCCGTTTCGCTCCGTTTTGCATGCAGAAGGTACCGAAACGCGCCAAATCACTCCCTAACATCGTTTTGGCTCCAATGGAGGCTATTGGGTATGTTGGTGCGAAAAAATTCAACAGAAGTTCGGGGCGCGAAACAGCGCATTCGGGTGCCGAAACACCCGTTTTGCTTCGATTTTCGTGCAGTAGGTAACCGAATGCTCCAAAACACTCCCAAACATCATTTAGGGCCTAACGGAGTAGATTGGAAGTGTCCGTAGCGAAAAACCCATTTTGAAGTTCGTTGTTACGAGGCAGTGCATCCGGGCACCGAAACGGATCCGTTTCGCTCCGTTTTGCATGCAGAAGGTACCGAAACGCGCCAAATCACTCCCTAACATCGTTTTGGTTCAATGGAGGCTATTGGGTATGTTGGTGCGAAAAAATTAGAAGGTACCGAAACGCGCCAAATCACTCCCTAACATCGTTTTGGGTCCAATGGAGGCTATTGGGATGTTCGTGCGAAAAAATTGAACAGAAGTTCAGGGCGCGAAACAGTGCATTTGGGTGC